>JALXFT010000199.1:0-13637 GCA_023376895.1 Aspiorhynchus laticeps
TACTGCATTTACATGTTGAGGTGTAACATCAGACAAGATTCAGTCACCTCGTGATTTATCTGATCAATACTGCATTTACATGTTGAGGTGTAACATCAGACAAGATTCAGTCACCTCGTGATTTATCTGATCAATACTGCATTTACATGTTGAGGTGTAACATCAGACAAGATTCAGTCACCTCAGTGATTTATCTGATCAATACTGCATTTACATGTTGAGGTGTAACATCAGACAAGATTCAGTCACCTGTGATTTATCTGATCAATACTGCGTTTATTTACATGTTGAGGTGTAACATCAGACAAGATTCAGTCACCTCAGTGATTTATCTGATCAATACTGCATTTACATGTTGAGGTGTAACATCCAGACAAGAGTCAGTCACCTCTGTGATTTATCTGATCAATACTGCATTTACATGTTGAGGTGTAACATCAGACAAGAGTCAGTCACCTCTGTGATTTATCTGATCAATACTGCATTTACATGTTGAGGTGTAACATCAGACAAGATTCAGTCACCTCTGTGATTTATCTGATCAATACTGCATTTACATGTTGAGGTGTAACATCAGACAAGATTCAGTCACCTCTGTGATTTATCTGATCAATACTGCATTTACATGTTGAGGTGTAACATCAGACAAGATTCAGTCACCTCGTGATTTATCTGATCAATACTGCATTTACATGTTGAGGTGTAACATCAGACAAGATTCAGTCACCTCGTGATTTATCTGATCAATACTGCATTTACATGTTGAGGTGTAACATCAGACAAGATTCAGTCACCTCTGTGATTTATCTGATCAATACTGCATTTACATGTTGAGGTGTAACATCAGACAAGATTCAGTCACCTCAGTGATTTATCTGATCAATACTGCATTTACATGTTGAGGTGTAACATCAGACAAGATTCAGTCACCTCAGGTTTTCTGTAATCTGGCTTTAAGGAGGGTGTTTTAACATTCAAGGAAAGATTACAACCCAGGTTTTTTAATCCCTGGAAATTTTTTTTTAATCCTCCCTCAAGTGTTTAAATGAAAACCCTTTTAAATTTAAACAAACTGTTAAAATTAAAAACCTTTTAAATTGAACTCGCTCCCTAACAAGAAGTGATGAGAAACGGCTCTTTAACAGTAAACTGAACTCGCTCCCTAACAAGTAGTGATGAGAAACGGCTCTTTAACAGTAAACGTGAACTCGCTCCCTAACAAGAAGTGATGAGAAACGGCTCTTTAACAGTAAACGTGAACTCGCTCCCTAACAAGAAGTGATGAGAAACGGCTCTTTAACAGTAAACGTGAACTCGCTCCCTAACAAGTAGTGATGAGAAACGGCTCTTTAACAGTAAACGTGAACTCGCTCCCTAACAAGAAGTGATGAGAAACGGCTCTTTAACAGTAAACGTGAACTCGCTCCCTAACAAGTAGTGATGAGAAACAGCTCTTTAACAGTAAACGTGAACTCGCTCCCTAACAAGTAGTGATGGAGAAACAGCTCTTTAACAGTAAACGTGAACTCTCTCCCTAACAAGTAGTGATGGAGAAACGGCTCTTTAACGGTAAACGTGAACTCGCTCCCTAACAAGTAGTGATGAGAAACAGCTCTTTAACAGTAAACGTGAACTCTCTCCCTAACAAGTAGTGATGGAGAAACGGCTCTTTAACGGTAAACGTGAACTCGCTCCCTAACAAGTAGTGATGAGAAACAGCTCTTTAACAGTAAACGTGAACTCGCTCCCTAACAAGTAGTGATGGAGAAACGGCTCTTTAACAGTAAACGTGAACTCGCTCCCTAACAAGTAGTGATGAGAAACGGCTCTTTAACAGTAAACGTGAACTCGCTCCCTAACAAGTAGTGATGAGAAACAGCTCTTTAACAGTAAACATGAACTCGCTCCCTAACAAGTAGTGATGGAGAAACAGCTCTTTAACAGTAAACGTGAACTCGCTCCCTAACAAGTAGTGATGGAGAAACAGCTCTTTAACAGTAAACGTGAACTCGCTCCCTAACAAGTAGTGATGAGAAACAGCTCTTTAACAGTAAACGTGAACTCGCTCCCTAACAAGTAGTGATGAGAAACGGCTCTTTAACAGTAAACGTGAACTCGCTCCCTAACAAGTAGTGATGAGAAACAGCTCTTTAACAGTAAACGTGAACTCGCTCCCTAACAAGTAGTGATGGAGAAACGGCTCTTTAACAGTAAACGTGAACTCGCTCCCTAACAAGTAGTGATGAGAAACGGCTCTTTAACAGTAAACGTGAACTCGCTCCCTAACAAGTAGTGATGAGAAACAGCTCTTTAACAGTAAACGTGAACTCGCTCCCTAACAAGTAGTGATGGAGAAACAGCTCTTTAACAGTAAACGTGAACTCGCTCCCTAACAAGTAGTGATGGAGAAACGGCTCTTTAACAGTAAACGTGAACTCGCTCCCTAACAAGTAGTGATGAGAAACGGCTCTTTAACAGTAAACGTGAACTCGCTCCCTAACAAGTAGTGATGAGAAACAGCTCTTTAACAGTAAACGTGAACTCGCTCCCTAACAAGTAGTGATGAGAAACAGCTCTTTAACAGTAAACGTGAACTCGCTCCCTAACAAGTAGTGATGAGAAACGGCTCTTTAACAGTAAACGTGAACTCGCTCCCTAACAAGAGTGATGAGAAACGGCTCTTTAACAGTAAACGTGAACTCGCTCCCTAACAAGTAGTGATGAGAAACAGCTCTTTAACAGTAAACGTGAACTCGCTCCCTAACAAGTAGTGATGAGAAACAGCTCTTTAACAGTAAACGTGAACTCGCTCCCTAACAAGTAGTGATGGAGAAACGGCTCTTTAACAGTAAACGTGAACTCGCTCCCTAACAAGTAGTGATGAGAAACAGCTCTTTAACAGTAAACGTGAACTCGCTCCCTAACAAGTAGTGATGGAGAAACGCTCTTTAAAGTAAACGTGAACTCGCTCCCTAACAAGTAGTGATGAGAAACGCTCTTTAACAGTAAACGTGAACTCGCTCCCTAACAAGTAGTGATGAGAAACGCTCTTTAACAGTAAACGTGAACTCGCTCCCTAACAAGTAGTGATGAGAAACGGCTCTTTAACAGTAAACGTGAACTCGCTCCCTAAAAGAGTTGAGAAACAGCTCTTTAACAGTAAACGTGAACTCCCCCTAACAAGTAGTGATGAGAAACAGCTCTTTAACAGTAAACGTGAACTCGCTCCCTAACAAGTAGTGATGAGAAACGGCTCTTTAACAGTAAACGTGAACTCGCTCCCTAACAAGTAGTGATGAGAAACGCTCTTTAACAGTAAACGTGAACTCGCTCCCTAACAAGTAGTGATGAGAAACGGCTCTTTAACAGTAAACGTGAACTCGCTCCCTAACAAGTAGTGATGGAGAAACGCTCTTTAACAGTAAACGTGAACTCGCTCCCTAACAAGTAGTGATGAGAAACGCTCTTTAACAGTAAACGTGAACTCGCTCCCTAACAAGTAGTGATGGAGAAACGCTCTTTAACAGTAAACGTGAACTCGCTCCCTAACAAGTAGTGATGAGAAACAGCTCTTTAACAGTAAACGTGAACTCGCTCCCTAACAAGTAGTGATGGAGAAACGGCTCTTTAACGGTAAACGTGAACTCGCTCCCTAACAAGTAGTGATGAGAAACGGCTCTTTAACAGTAAACGTGAACTCGCTCCCTAACAAGTAGTGATGGAGAAACGGCTCTTTAACGGTAAACGTGAACTCGCTCCCTAACAAGTAGTGATGAGAAACGGCTCTTTAACAGTAAACGTGAACTCGCTCCCTAACAAGTAGTGATGAGAAACGCTCTTTAACAGTAAACGTGAACTCGCTCCCTAACAAGTAGTGATGGAGAAACGGCTCTTTAACGGTAAACGTGAACTCGCTCCCTAACAAGTAGTGATGAGAAACGGCTCTTTAACAGTAAACGTGAACTCGCTCCCTAACAAGTAGTGATGGAGAAACGGCTCTTTAACAGTAAACGTGAACTCGCTCCCTAACAAGTAGTGATGGAGAAACAGCTCTTTAACAGTAAACTGAACTCGCTCCCTAACAAGTAGTGATGAAAACAGCTCTTTAACAGTAAACGTGAACTCGCTCCCTAACAAGTAGTGATGAGAAACGGCTCTTTAACAGTAAACGTGAACTCCTCCCTAACAAGTAGTGATGAGAAACAGCTCTTTAACATGGAACTCGCTCCCTAACAAGTAGTGATGAGAAACAGCTCTTTAACAGTAAACGTGAACTCGCTCCCTAACAAGTAGTGATGAGAAACGCTCTTTAACAAAATGAACTCGCTCCCTAACAAGTAGTGATGAGAAACAGCTCTTTAACAGTAAACGTGAACTCGCTCCCTAACAAGTAGTGATGAGAAACAGCTCTTTAACAGTAAACGTGAACTCGCTCCCTAACAAGTAGTGATGAGAAACAGCTCTTTAACAGTAAACGTGAACTCGCTCCCTAACAAGTAGTGATGGAGAAACGGCTCTTTAACAGTAAACGTGAACTCGCTCCCTAACAAGTAGTGATGGAGAAACAGCTCTTTAACAGTAAACGTGAACTCGCTCCCTAACAAGCAGTGATGAGAAACGGCTCTTTAACAGTAAACGTGAACTCGCTCCCTAACAAGTAGTGATGGAGAAACAGCTCTTTAACAGTAAACGTGAACTCGCTCCCTAACAAGTAGTGATGAGAAACAGCTCTTTAACAGTAAACGTGAACTCGCTCCCTAACAAGTAGTGATGAGAAACAGCTCTTTAACAGTAAACGTGAACTCGCTCCCTAACAAGTAGTGATGAGAAACGCTCTTTAACAGTAAACGTGAACTCGCTCCCTAACAAGTAGTGATGAGAAACGGCTCTTTAAAAGTAAACGTGAACTCGCTCCCTAACAAGTAGTGATGGAGAAACGGCTCTTTAACAGTAAACGTGAACTCGCTCCCTAACAAGTAGTGATGAGAAACAGCTCTTTAACAGTAAACGTGAACTCGCTCCCTAACAAGTAGTGATGAGAAACGCTCTTTAACAGTAAACGTGAACTCGCTCCCTAACAAGTAGTGATGAGAAACGGCTCTTTAACAGTAAACGTGAACTCGCTCCCTAACAAGTAGTGATGAGAAACGGCTCTTTAACAGTAAACGTGAACTCGCTCCCTAACAAGTAGTGATGGAGAAACGCTCTTTAACAGTAAACGTGAACTCGCTCCCTAACAAGTAGTGATGAGAAACAGCTCTTTAACAGTAAACGTGAACTCGCTCCCTAACAAGTAGTGATGAGAAACGCTCTTTAACAGTAAACGTGAACTCGCTCCCTAACAAGAGTGATGAGAAACGCTCTTTAACAGTAAACGTGAACTCGCTCCCTAACAAGTAGTGATGAGAAACGGCTCTTTAACAGTAAACGTGAACTCGCTCCCTAACAAGTAGTGATGAGAAACGCTCTTTAACAGTAAACGTGAACTCGCTCCCTAACAAGTAGTGATGAGAAACAGCTCTTTAACAGTAAACGTGAACTCGCTCCCTAACAAGTAGTGATGGAGAAACGGCTCTTTAACAGTAAACGTGAACTCGCTCCCTAACAAGTAGTGATGAGAAACAGCTCTTTAACAGTAAACGTGAACTCGCTCCCTAACAAGTAGTGATGGAGAAACGCTCTTTAACAGTAAACTGAACTCGCTCCCTAACAAGTAGTGATGAGAAACGGCTCTTTAACGTAAACGTGAACTCGCTCCCTAACAAGTAGTGATGAGAAACGGCTCTTTAACAGTAAACGTGAACTCGCTCCCTAACAAGTAGTGATGAGAAACGGCTCTTTAACAGTAAACGTGAACTCGCTCCCTAACAAGTAGTGATGAGAAACGGCTCTTTAACAGTAAACGTGAACTCGCTCCCTAAAAGTAGTGATGAGAAACGGCTCTTTAACAGTAAACGTGAACTCGCTCCCTAACAAGTAGTGATAGAAACGCTCTTTAACAGTAAACGTGAACTCGCTCCCTAACAAGTAGTGATGGAGAAACGCTCTTTAACAGTAAACGTGAACTCGCTCCCTAACAAGTAGTGATGAGAAACGCTCTTTAACAGTAAACGTGAACTCGCTCCCTAACAAGTAGTGATGAGAAACGGCTCTTTAACAGTAAACGTGAACTCGCTCCCTAACAAGTAGTGATGAGAAACGCTCTTTAACAGTAAACGTGAACTCGCTCCCTAACAAGTAGTGATGAGAAACGCTCTTTAACAGTAAACGTGAACTCGCTCCCTAACAAGTAGTGATGAGAAACGCTCTTTAACAGTAAACGTGAACTCGCTCCCTAACAAGTAGTGATGGAGAAACGGCTCTTTAACAGTAAACGTGAACTCGCTCCCTAACAAGAGTGATGAGAAACGGCTCTTTAACAGTAAACGTGAACTCGCTCCCTAACAAGTAGTGATGGAGAAACGGCTCTTTAACGTAAACGTGAACTCGCTCCCTAACAAGTAGTGATGGAGAAACGCTCTTTAACAGTAAACGTGAACTCGCTCCCTAACAAGTAGTGATGAAAACGCTCTTTAACAGTAAACGTGAACTCGCTCCCTAACAAGTAGTGATGAGAAACGGCTCTTTAACAGTAAACGTGAACTCGCTCCCTAACAAGTAGTGATGAGAAACAGCTCTTTAACAGTAAACGTGAACTCGCTCCCTAACAAGTAGTGATGAGAAACAGCTCTTTAACAGTAAACGTGAACTCGCTCCCTAACAAGTAGTGATGACTCCCTAACAAGTAGTGATGAGAAACAGCTCTTTAACAGTAAACGTGAACTCGCTCCCTAACAAGTAGTGATGAGAAACAGCTCTTTAACAGTAAACGTGAACTCGCTCCCTAACAAGTAGTGATGAGAAACGGCTCTTTAACAGTAAACGTGAACTCGCTCCCTAACAATAGTGATGAGAAAAGCTCTTTAACAGTAAACGTGAACTCGCTCCCTAACAAGTAGTGATGGAGAAACAGCTCTTTAACAGTAAACGTGAACTCGCTCCCTAACAAGTAGTGATGGAGAAACGGCTCTTTAACAGTAAACGTGAACTCGCTCCCTAACAAGTAGTGATGAGAAACGCTCTTTAACAGTAAACGTGAACTCGCTCCCTAACAAGTAGTGATGAGAAACGGCTCTTTAACAGTAAACTGAACTCGCTCCCTAACAAGTAGTGATGGAGAAACGGCTCTTTAACAGTAAACGTGAACTCGCTCCCTAACAAGTAGTGATGGAGAAACGGCTCTTTAACAGTAAACGTGAACTCGCTCCCTAACAAGTAGTGATGGAGAAACGCTCTTTAACAGTAAACGTGAACTCGCTCCCTAACAAGTAGTGATGAGAAACGCTCTTTAACAGTAAACGTGAACTCGCTCCCTAACAAGTAGTGATGAGAAACAGCTCTTTAACAGTAAACGTGAACTCGCTCCCTAACAAGTAGTGATGAGAAACGCTCTTTAACAGTAAACGTGAACTCGCTCCCTAACAAGTAGTGATGGAGAAACGGCTCTTTAACAGTAAACGTGAACTCGCTCCCTAACAAGAGTGATGAGAAACGCTCTTTAACAGTAAACGTGAACTCGCTCCCTAACAAGTAGTGATGGAGAAACGCTCTTTAACAGTAAACGTGAACTCGCCCCTAACAAGTAGTGATGAGAAACAGCTCTTTAACAGTAAACGTGAACTCGCTCCCTAACAAGTAGTGATGAGAAACGGCTCTTTAACAGTAAACGTGAACTCGCTCCCTAACAAGTAGTGATGAGAAACGGCTCTTTAACAGTAAACGTGAACTCGCTCCCTAACAAGTAGTGATGGAGAAACAGCTCTTTAACAGTAAACTGAACTCGCTCCCTAACAAGTAGTGATGAGAAACAGCTCTTTAACAGTAAACGTGAACTCGCTCCCTAACAAGTAGTGATGAGAAACGGCTCTTTAACAGTAAACGTGAACTCCTCCCTAACAAGTAGTGATGAGAAACAGCTCTTTAACAAAATGAACTCGCTCCCTAACAAGTAGTGATGAGAAACGGCTCTTTAACAGTAAACGTGAACTCGCTCCCTAACAAGTAGTGATGAGAAACAGCTCTTTAACAGTAAACGTGAACTCCTCCCTAACAAGTAGTGATGAGAAACGCTCTTTAACAGTAAACGTGAACTCGCTCCCTAACAAGTAGTGATGAGAAACGGCTCTTTAACAGTAAACTGAACTCGCTCCCTAACAAGTAGTGATGAGAAACAGCTCTTTAACAGTAAACTGAACTCGCTCCCTAACAAGTAGTGATGGAGAAACGGCTCTTTAACAGTAAACGTGAACTCGCTCCCTAACAAGTAGTGATGAGAAACGGCTCTTTAACAGTAAACGTGAACTCGCTCCCTAACAAGTAGTGATGAGAAACGCTCTTTAACAGTAAACTGAACTCGCTCCCTAACAAGTAGTGATGGAGAAACGGCTCTTTAACAGTAAACGTGAACTCGCTCCCTAACAAGTAGTGATGAGAAACGCTCTTTAACAGTAAACGTGAACTCGCTCCCTAACAAGTAGTGATGAGAAACGGCTCTTTAACAGTAAACGTGAACTCGCTCCCTAACAAGTAGTGATGAGAAACAGCTCTTTAACAGTAAACGTGAACTCGCTCCCTAACAAGTAGTGATGAGAAACAGCTCTTTAACAGTAAACGTGAACTCGCTCCCTAACAAGTAGTGATGAGAAACGGCTCTTTAAAAAAGTTTTTTTTTTTTTTTTTTTTTTTTTTTTTTTTTTTTTTTTTTTTTTTTTTTTTTTTTTTTTTTTTTTTTTTTTTTTTTTTTTTTTTTTTTTTTTTTTTTTTTTTTTTTTTTTTTTTTTTTTTTTTTTTTTTTTTTTTTTTTTTTTTTTTTTTTTTTTTTTTTTTTTTTTTTTTTTTTTTTTTTTTTTTTTTTTTTTTTTTTTTTTTTTTTTTTTTTTTTTTTTTTTTTTTTTTTTTTTTTTTTTTTTTTTTTTTTTTTTTTTTTTTTTTTTTTTTTTTTTTTTTTTTTTTTTTTTTTTTTTTTTTTTTTTTTTTTTTTTTTTCCCCCCCCCCCCCCCCCCCCCCCCCCCCCCCCCCCCCCCCCCCCCCCCCCCCCCCCCCCCCCCCCCCCCCCCCCCCCCCCCCCCCCCCCCCCCCCCCCCCCCCCCCCCCCCCCCCCCCCCCCCCCCCCCCCCCCCCCCCCCCCCCCCCCCCCCCCCCCCCCCCCCCCCCCCCCCCCCCCCCCCCCCCCCCCCCCCCCCCCCCCCCCCCCCCCCCCCCCCCCCCCCCCCCCCCCCCCCCCCCCCCCCCCCCCCCCCCCCCCCCCCCCCCCCCCCCCCCCCCCCCCCCCCCCCCCCCCCCCCCCCCCCCCCCCCCCCCCCCCCGCTCCCTAACAAGTAGTGATGAGAAACAGCTCTTTAACAGTAAACGTGAACTCGCTCCCTAACAAGTAGTGATGAGAAACAGCTCTTTAACAGTAAACGTGAACTCGCTCCCTAACAAGTAGTGATGAGAAACGGCTCTTTAACAGTAAACGTGAACTCGCTCCCTAACAAGTAGTGATGAGAAACGCTCTTTAACAGTAAACGTGAACTCGCTCCCTAACAAGTAGTGATGAGAAACAGCTCTTTAACAGTAAACGTGAACTCGCTCCCTAACAAGTAGTGATGAGAAACAGCTCTTTAACAGTAAACGTGAACTCGCTCCCTAACAAGTAGTGATGAGAAACGCTCTTTAACAGTAAACGTGAACTCGCTCCCTAACAAGTAGTGATGAGAAACGGCTCTTTAACAGTAAACGTGAACTCGCTCCCTAACAAGTAGTGATGAGAAACAGCTCTTTAACAGTAAACGTGAACTCGCTCCCTAACAAGTAGTGATGAGAAACAGCTCTTTAACAGTAAACGTGAACTCGCTCCCTAACAAGTAGTGATGGAGAAACAGAGCTCTTTAACAGTAAACGTGAACTCGCTCCCTAACAAGTAGTGATGGAGAAACGGCTCTTTAACAGTAAACGTGAACTCGCTCCCTAACAAGTAGTGATGAGAAACGGCTCTTTAACAGTAAACGTGAACTCGCTCCCTAACAAGTAGTGATGAGAAACGGCTCTTTAACAGTAAACGTGAACTCGCTCCCTAACAAGTAGTGATGAGAAACGCTCTTTAACAGTAAACGTGAACTCGCTCCCTAACAAGTAGTGATGAGAAACGGCTCTTTAACAGTAAACGTGAACTCGCTCCCTAACAAGTAGTGATGAGAAACGGCTCTTTAACAGTAAACGTGAACTCGCTCCCTAACAAGTAGTGATGAGAAACGGCTCTTTAACAGTAAACGTGAACTCGCTCCCTAACAAGTAGTGATGGGAAACGGCTCTTTAACAGTAAACGTGAACTCGCTCCCTAACAAGTAGTGATGAGAAACAGCTCTTTAACAGTAAACGTGAACTCGCTCCCTAACAAGTAGTGATGGAGAAACGTCTCTTTAACAGTAAACGTGAACTCGCTCCCTAACAAGTAGTGATGAGAAACGGCTCTTTAACAGTAAACGTGAACTCGCTCCCTAACAAGTAGTGATGAGAAACAGCTCTTTAACAGTAAACGTGAACTCGCTCCCTAACAAGTAGTGATGAGAAACGGCTCTTTAACAGTAAACGTGAACTCGCTCCCTAACAAGTAGTGATGGAGAAACAGCTCTTTAACAGTAAACGTGAACTCGCTCCCTAACAAGTAGTGATGAGAAACGGCTCTTTAACAGTAAACGTGAACTCGCTCCCTAACAAGTAGTGATGAGAAACGCTCTTTAACAGTAAACGTGAACTCGCTCCCTAACAAGTAGTGATGAGAAACAGCTCTTTAACAGTAAACTGAACTCGCTCCCTAACAAGTAGTGATGGAGAAACGGCTCTTTAACAGTAAACGTGAACTCGCTCCCTAACAAGTAGTGATGAGAAACGCTCTTTAACAGTAAACGTGAACTCGCTCCCTAACAAGTAGTGATGGAGAAACGGCTCTTTAACAGTAAACGTGAACTCGCTCCCTAACAAGAGTGATGGAAAACGGTCTTTAACAGTAAACGTGAACTCGCTCCCTAACAAGTAGTGATGGAGAAACGGCTCTTTAACAGTAAACGTGAACTCGCTCCCTAACAAGTAGTGATGAGAAACGGCTCTTTAACAGTAAACGTGAACTCGCTCCCTAACAAGTAGTGATGAGAAACGGCTCTTTAACAGTAAACGTGAACTCGCTCCCTAACAAGTAGTGATGAGAAACGGCTCTTTAACAGTAAACGTGAACTCGCTCCCTAACAAGTAGTGATGAGAAACGGCTCTTTAACAGTAAACGTGAACTCGCTCCCTAACAAGTAGTGATGGAAAACGGCTCTTTAACAGTAAACGTGAACTCGCTCCCTAACAAGTAGTGATGAGAAACGGCTCTTTAACAGTAAACGTGAACTCGCTCCCTAACAAGAGTGATGAGAAACGGCTCTTTAACAGTAAACGTGAACTCGCTCCCTAACAAGTAGTGATGGAGAAACAGCTCTTTAACAGTAAACGTGAACTCGCTCCCTAACAAGAGTGATGAGAAACGCTCTTTAACAGTAAACGTGAACTCGCTCCCTAACAAGTAGTGATGGAGAAACGGCTCTTTAACAGTAAACGTGAACTCGCTCCCTAACAAGTAGTGATGAGAAACGGCTCTTTAACAGTAAACGTGAACTCGCTCCCTAACAAGTAGTGATGGAGAAACGCTCTTTAACAGTAAACGTGAACTCGCTCCCTAACAAGTAGTGATGGAGAAACGGCTCTTTAACAGTAAACGTGAACTCGCTCCCTAACAAGTAGTGATGAGAAACGCTCTTTAACAGTAAACGTGAACTCGCTCCCTAACAAGTAGTGATGAGAAACAGCTCTTTAACAGTAAACGTGAACTCGCTCCCTAACAAGTAGTGATGAGAAACGCTCTTTAACAGTAAACGTGAACTCGCTCCCTAACAAGTAGTGATGGAGAAACAGCTCTTTAACAAAATGAACTCGCTCCCTAACAAGTAGTGATGAGAAACAGCTCTTTAACAGTAAACGTGAACTCGCTCCCTAACAAGTAGTGATGAGAAACGGCTCTTTAACAGTAAACGTGAACTCGCTCCCTAACAAGTAGTGATGGAGAAACAGCTCTTTAACAGTAAACGTGAACTCGCTCCCTAACAAGTAGTGATGGAGAAACGCTCTTTAACAGTAAACGTGAACTCGCTCCCTAACAAGTAGTGATGAGAAACGGCTCTTTAACAGTAAACGTGAACTCGCTCCCTAACAAGTAGTGATGAGAAACGGCTCTTTAACAGTAAACGTGAACTCGCTCCCTAACAAGTAGTGATGAGAAACGGCTCTTTAACAGTAAACGTGAACTCGCTCCCTAACAAGTAGTGATGAGAAACGGCTCTTTAACAGTAAACGTGAACTCGCTCCCTAACAAGTAGTGATGAGAAACGGCTCTTTAACAGTAAACGTGAACTCGCTCCCTAACAAGTAGTGATGAGAAACGGCTCTTTAACAGTAAACGTGAACTCGCTCCCTAACAAGTAGTGATGGAGAAACGGCTCTTTAACAGTAAACGTGAACTCGCTCCCTAACAAGTAGTGATGACTCCCTAACAAGTAGTGATGAGAAACAGCTCTTTAACAGTAAACGTGAACTCGCTCCCTAACAAGTAGTGATGAGAAACGGCTCTTTAACAGTAAACGTGAACTCGCTCCCTAACAAGTAGTGATGAGAAACGGCTCTTTAACAGTAAACGTGAACTCGCTCCCTAACAAGTAGTGATGAGAAACGGCTCTTTAACAGTAAACGTGAACTCGCTCCCTAACAAGTAGTGATGGAGAAACAGCTCTTTAACAGTAAACGTGAACTCGCTCCCTAACAAGTAGTGATGAGAAACAGCTCTTTAACAGTAAACGTGAACTCGCTCCCTAACAAGTAGTGATGAGAAACGGCTCTTTAACAGTAAACGTGAACTCGCTCCCTAACAAGTAGTGATGAGAAACAGCTCTTTAACAGTAAACGTGAACTCGCTCCCTAACAAGTAGTGATGAGAAACGCTCTTTAACAGTAAACGTGAACTCGCTCCCTAACAAGTAGTGATGAGAAACAGCTCTTTAACAGTAAACGTGAACTCGCTCCCTAACAAGTAGTGATGAGAAACAGCTCTTTAACATAAAAACTCGCTCCCTAACAAGTAGTGATGAGAAACGGCTCTTTAACAGTAAACGTGAACTCGCTCCCTAACAAGTAGTGATGAGAAACAGCTCTTTAACAGTAAACGTGAACTCGCTCCCTAACAAGTAGTGATGAGAAACGGCTCTTTAACAGTAAACGTGAACTCGCTCCCTAACAAGTAGTGATGAGAAACGCTCTTTAACAGTAAACGTGAACTCGCTCCCTAACAAGTAGTGATGGAGAAACGCTCTTTAACAGTAAACGTGAACTCGCTCCCTAACAAGTAGTGATGAGAAACGGCTCTTTAACAGTAAACGTGAACTCGCTCCCTAACAAGTAGTGATGAGAAACGCTCTTTAACAGTAAACGTGAACTCGCTCCCTAACAAGTAGTGATGGAGAAACGCTCTT
>JALXFT010003444.1:0-10000 GCA_023376895.1 Aspiorhynchus laticeps
GAAGTTTGTTTAGCACGTCAATCGTGTAAACCTCAATATGAATACAATAGGACCATTGGATGATTTGCTCATAATCGAGTCAGTTGCCTAATCTTATGACTTTCAACGTTTTGACTTAGATGTTTATGAAGTCAGTTTAAAATAAAGCTAATAAATCTGAACTTGTAAGTGTTGTTTATATAACTCCGGTTACTACTGAGCAGCTTAGTTCATAGATTGATCCGCAAACAGTCACATTATCCGTCGTCACATTTTCTGCTGATTAAGAAGCCTTCTTCAAACCGCAAAGCTATGCTTATGATAAAACCATTCTCTAATTAGATAAGTGGTGATGGAATTATGTTATGATGCTCGGAATGCAAAATCATCTTGAACAAAGCAGTTTGTCCTTCTATTCAGGTTGATTATGCAGGATCAGCTGCTAGAATCATTGAAAAACAATTTATTAATTTCATTTAATAATTTTTTTAAGGTACTGGTTGCAACACTTAACTTACATTAGCTCCGAGGCATTTATTAGTTGAGTTAACTATTAATGCTAAATTTAAGCTTATTTCCACCAAGGCTGTTTAGTCTAACAAAAATATCAGATTGACAATCATTAATAACAATAAAACACTTTTTCATGTGTACTCTTTCAATACATTTAAATTTAATATATCTCGCTGATCAGCTGTATTGTTGAGCTACAACCATGTCTTAGTGGTCTGTCTGCAATTAATCAAATATATCAGTTTAATTATGACTAAAAATAAAAATCACCAATAAATAAAATATGAAATTATACAATATATCAGAGATAAAACTGATTATGTAGCATAGCCACGCATTTTACGCTCACTGTGTTATCGGTGCTACTTTCATCCAATAAAAAAAATCATATACAACGAAAATTAAATCAGTAACAATATATATCACGGTGACGTTTTGCAAAATTACTTTGAGTTATTAACAGTTTTTTTAATTTTTTAATATTTATTCGCATAGAAACTTCACTCAGAGACTGAACACCAATGTCAAGTATCAAAACTCAAATAGCAAAATGTAATTCACTAATCGATTATGAAAAATACAATTAACAGATAAATTAGGGCGTCGCTCTTCGAGACAGTGCGCTTTATTCCTGCTCCGATTGTGTGTTAATATGTAATCAATGACTATGACAAAATCGACTCATTGGTATTACGAAGGTCATTTTTTGTTTAATAAAAACAAAGGAAGTTTAATTCTAACTGAAACTAATACAATTAAATCTTCTATAGTAAACTCAATACTGAAGATAAAAAATCGTGTTGGATTATACGGTATAATCGTGTTAAATAATTGTGAACAATATGTGACAAAATTATCCTGATCTATAATAAGACAGCGGCTACCATGCATATGTGTTAAATTAATTCCACAAGCAATCATCACTGTTTTAAAATTATTGTATTAATTGAACTATTAAGTGTATTATGTATAGATTCTACAGCATAGGTTTTATATTTAACATATTGGTTATTACTTCATTAGCTGTTAAGTTTACTTGCTTTGCATTAAAGTACAAAAGTGTTATATCGAGCACGCTGAGAGTATGTTTGAAATAGACGAACGAATATTGAAGCGATTAATTTGTAAATGATCCTAATCCGGATGCCAATATCTTGATTTAAAACAACATGCACGTTAGTTTTCAGCTAGTGCAGGTATCTCTCTTAAGACCGAAAATCAATGTTTTATCAGATTTATATGCATTTAAGTATTTCAGAGTGCATTCTTACTGTCATAAGAGTGTTTTGCTGAACTAAAGCTCCTCTCACATTCATGGCTCAGAGAGGCGATGCTATACTCTGTTGATTTGAAGTTTCTAATACTTAAAGTGGTTAGTTTTACAGCTTCAACCGGCCTCGTGTTTTAAACAACAACGTAGTCCATGCTATCAGATGTAGTTGTTCTCAGGGACGAAGATCGATTGTTTTAGTCAGTGTGGTATTGGTGATTTAATTCGAGCCACCTGTCGGTGTCTATCTTCACGCAGCACCTGTGAAAAATACCCGTCAATTACATGTATTTTGCGACACCACTTGAATTTAAACGATATTAGCAAAGTTGAAACGTTCAGATAATTTAATTCACGCCAGCCGATATATATCAGACCCAGCTTAACATAGTCCTAGACTAAAATGTAAGTCTGAGCTGTTTCAACTGAAAGAAACTTGCACTGACTGATCTTAAAATATATCAGTGCCTTTGTTTTGTCTCAAGATGCACAGCAGTAATGATGTTTTCTTAGCACGTTTATAAAAATTGCTTAATGTCTTAATTGATCTATGATCAACTGGCTTAGTCTAAGCCCTGTCTGTGAACCGGCCTTAGTGTGGCTCATCCAATCAGATTTTAGAGCTTGAGCTATCCTTTTTATCTTTAATATTATAGCATTATGTTTACATTGTACAGACTTTGTTGCATTTACATTTAGTGTTGTCAGAAGTATCAGCACTTTGGTACCAAGCCTGAAATGTGAGGATCTAACTGTGTGTGAATGTAATATCCAATCAGAGGCACTTAAAGGGACAGTTCACCCAAAAATGATCATTCTGTCATCATCTACTCGCCCTCATGTTGTTCCAAACCTGTGTGAGTTTCATTCAGCTGTTGAACACAAGAAGAAGATATTTTGAAGAATGTTGGAAACCAAACAGTTGACGGTAGCCATTGACTTCCATAGTATTTTTCCCATGTTTATGGAAGTCAGTGGGTTCCATCATCTATGTCCATCAAACAGCGTTTATGTATACATTTTTAAAGTCTACATAGTTTTAAAGTATATTTACTTTAAATGTACTTATTAACATTATTAATAAACTCATTTAAGTTTTTTAAACAGT
Organism: Aspiorhynchus laticeps; assembly: GCA_023376895.1. NCBI lineage: Eukaryota > Metazoa > Chordata > Actinopteri > Cypriniformes > Cyprinidae > Aspiorhynchus > Aspiorhynchus laticeps. The sequence continues at coordinate 2,871 of JALXFT010003444.1, forward strand.
TAAATAATCTGGTTAAATGGCTCAAACATTCTTTTTTCTTCTGAAACTGGTTCAGAGAAGCATGAAATTTTTCTGCATTAATACTGACGACTGAAATTTTGTTATTGTGGCAACACAGATTTATTATAATTAAAACATAAGCAGTGGAATATGGTGAGCTGATACGTTCGCTTATGATTTCTTTGTTCTTGTGGGATCAGACCTTCTTGTGACTGAGACGTTTGTTATCATCTAATTCAATGTTTCAAAGTGAGCAATTTAAACAACACCCTCCTACACACACACACACACACGACTCTCTGCTCGCTACACTCACACTCACACACACACACACGCATCCTACAAGCTCGCTCGACACGCTCACCCACCACTCACACTCTCACTACACTACACCACACACACACACACACACACATTCACACACACACACACACACACACACACACACACACACAACACTCACACTCACCACTCACACTCACACTCACACTCACTCACACACAGGCACATCACACTCACACAGACACACTTACACACACACAACACACAGACACAGACATACACACACGTACACACACATACACAGAAACACACTCTCACATTACACACACACACACACATCGACGACACTCACACACATTCACACGAACACTGCACACGCACACAGACACAGACTCACACACACACACAGACAACACACTCTCACACACTCTCTCACACACAATCACTCTCACACACTCACAAACATCACACACTCACACACGACACACACACACACACACACTTTTCACACACCTTCTCACGACACTCCTCTCACACACTCACACACATTCACACACTCACACACACAGAAACACACTCGCACACACACACACACACACACACACACACACACCACACACACACACTCACACACACTCACACTCACTCACACACTCACACACACAGAAACACACTCGACACACACACACACTCAACACTCACACACTCACTCACACACACACAAACACACTCCACACACACACACACACACACACAGACACACACACACACACACACACACACACACTCAACTACAACACACACACACACACACACACACACACACACTACACACACACCAGACCACTCACACACTCACACACACAACACAGAACACACTCGCACACACACACACACACTCACAACAAACACACACAGACACAACACACACACACACACTCACACACACACAACACACACACACACACACACAACACACACATCACACACATCACACTCACACCACACACACACACACACACACCTCTCACACTCACACACACACACACACAGACAACACACTCATACACACACACACACACTCACACACACTCACAGACACTCACACTCTCACACACACACACACACACACACACACACACACACACCACACACACACACACACACACACACACACACAGGTTAAATAGCTGAAGGACTCCTGAAAGTGAATCACTGAGAGATAAACAGAATATAATGGAAGCACAGTCTGCAGTGAGCTCACAGAACGGAGAACTTTATAGTTATTTCTCTCTAAACAAGCTTTAGTTTTTATATGTTTACAGTACTGTGCTCTATTTAAGCCAGGCTTTTTCTTGCCTTGGAGTTTTCTGAGAGCGTTTGAATGTTTCTCAGAGGATTTCTGTTTGTGTAGAAGTGAACTCTGAGTCTGAATCAAGTGAAATATTGACCTGATGCAGGACTAAAGTCTGTCAGATCATGATTCTTCTGTCTGATCAAAGATTCAGACCGGTTTATTGCACTTTGCACATGGATAAAAACCTCCATTTGCATCTTATCAGTGCTGATGTTTGTGTAGAATTGTGTCTCTGTCTTTACTGAACTCTTCCTCGCTCTCTGAAGAGACTTGACCTTCATCACTCATAATGATAGTTTAATGATTCCTTATCTACAAACTTAAAAACTGTATTTTAAAGGCATAGTTCAACCAAAAATTGTTATTGTTTCACCCTCTGAATTTCTTTCTTCTGTTGAACAAAAGAGGAGATTTTGAAGAATGTGTTTAATCAAATTATTGCCGGTAGCCATTGACTTCAATAGTGTTTTTTTCTCTATACAATGAAAGTGATTTTTGGGTGAACTATCGCTTCAGAAATAGTTATATTAATTTGAACTAACATCATTCATATTGTCAGTGAACTAGTTAATTATTTGAGCATCAATATATTCATATTTTAGGACATGCTTAATTTAATTAGTTTTTTATGATCTTTAAAAACTTTCTGATCTTTCTGTTCATGACAAATTCTTGAAATTGGTTTTGTAGGCACGTAAAAATTATACTTCCATTTTATAATTTTGGAAAATAGTAATAATAATGAATAAATAGAGTCTGAACATTTGTATCTTGATCAATTCCATGTTAAAAAGCATTCGGTGAAGAGAAATAGAAGATTAGTGTTTTTCAGCTGCTTACACACAACATCCTTGTCACACAGTTTCTGAAAGCTGTCACTCAAACAGCAGAAGCACAAACCAATGACTCAGTTTTCAATTTAATTTTCAACACTTTTTGCAAAACACAACACACAATTCTCTATAACACACAAATCTACACTGAAAAAAAATCCGTAAAATTTACGTAAAAAACTGAGCTGTGGTTGCCGGAATTCTACCGTAACCACCAAATAGGTAAAACTTAAGTTTACGTTAACTAAATTTCAGTTAACTATTTATTAATATATAATTTAATATAAACCTATTGAAGTACTGAAACTACTGAATACACTGATACACAAAACAGAGCTGATGAGTCACATGATGAACCAAAATAAAATACAATATAGCAAAACACAGCTCATTACACAAAACTGATATATGATGATCTAATAACAAATTGAATAAACACATTAAAACATAGATGAAAAAACTAAAAGAAATATCAAAAAAAGAACATTATTTCAAAGAAAAAACATCAAATTAAACAAAATTTGAAATGCAACGCAGGATTCTGGGAACGCAGTTTACGGTTTTTCTGTAAATTTTACAGGAACTTACCGTTAACCATTTAACAGGTTTTTACTCGTAGCATTTTCACAGTTCACAATCACAATATTTTTTGCAGTGTAACAGGAATTAATATTATGGCAAAGGTGTTTGCAAATGTTTTTTTGAGATGTGTTTGTGATATTTTGAATGCAGTGCTTTATTTAGCAAGAGATGTGAGGGTTTTGATTTTGTGTGTAAGTTTTGAAAAAAAGGTAAAGTTTTGAAAATAGTAGTAAGTAGTTGAAAAAATCTGTAAGTGCATGTAGTGAATGAGTTGAATGCTTGAATGGAAAAATTCCCATTCCACCTCACTGAAAGCTCATCTATTCACATGATAAACACTGGCTTACATCACTCCATAAGTACAGCAGACAATCAATAGTTTTATCTTCAGTGCTTTGAATGTGTTGAGTACGGTTGAGTTGAGTTGGATGCATCTCTATGGCAACTGTGTGTGTGTGTGTGTGTGTGTTGTTCTAGCGTGGTGGTGTGCAGATATGTGAGCTATTCCTAATGAATGTCTGAAGAAGGCGCTTGCCTCCGCTGAAAGACAGGAGTGTTGCAGGCATGCGTGTCTGTATTGAGTCTGCCGTCGCTCCGCAGCATCAGGAGATGATACGAGTGATCAGCGATGACTCTCAGTTGAAGGCATCCAGCACATCCTCATGTGCATTGCTTTGTGATCTTTTAATGTAATTCTGGCTTTGCAAAGAGGTTTTTGAAGGATCATTCAGGTTAAACCTCACATCTTAAATGATCATCTTTTTGGTGTTTGAAGAAGATCCTCCTCATTTCTGAAATTATTATTATGTTTACGTCACGCTCAAGTATTTTGTACAGGGTTATTATTGCTAACTAATACTGACACTCGAACCATTAACAAGAATTTCATTGCTTTATCATAAAAATATTGATTTATATCAAACAACTTTCTAAATATAATAAAAAAACCTTATAATATATATATAATATATAATATATAATATAATATAATTATAATATATATATAATAATATAATTATAATATAATATAATAATATATAATATATTACTAATATATAATATAATATAATAGAATGAATAATATAATAATATATATATATAATAATTATAACAATTATTAATATAATATACTAATAACTGAAATATATTAAAAACTTATTAGAACAAGCAATTTCTATGAAATAATAAATTAATTAACTAAAATGAAAACAAAATTATAAAAATATAACAAATATGAAAATAAAAAAAAATTATAAAATTAATAAAATAAAAAAATCGTAAAATGTAAAAATAAAAAAGTGTAATAAAAGTATAAAAATATAAACAAATACCTAAAATTTACAAAAACACAATAAATTACTGAAAACTTTAGTATGAAGGACACTCATTCAGGGGCTTGTTTAGTGAGATTTAACCAGAAAAATTTTAGAATGTTATCATAGTTAAATATTAAATAAAAAGTCTTAGATGATTTTAACTGCTTATTTGGTTTTATTTTGTGTTTATGTAACTCTTGTATTATTCCAACTCAGTTTTTGTCTTGAAGATGGCCTTAGATGCCATGGCAATACAAATAAATACTATCACTACTAAATTTTAAAAATAAAATATTTTTACATAAAAAGTGTGATACAAAAATGCTGCTTTGTAGTAGAAAGAAATATAGCGGGACTGACAGTAATGCACTTTTCTGCATGTAAGCAATGCTGGAGTTTGTGGTGAGAAAACAATTGTGAAATGTCTTGTGTGATTGACTCTGCATTAATTACAGCTTTGCAATCCTTAATTGAGATTGTCCTGAGTCAGCACCACAATCCGATCACCAGAACTCATTTTAGGACTTGTTTTCAAATATTTTTTAATGTTTTTTTTAATGCAAATCGTAATTTACAAATATTTTTTGCATTGCAGTAATGAGAAGCTGGAATATTAAATAAATAAAGATAAATAAATCTAAATAAATGCAGTCTTATGATCTAAAATCTCAGTGTTGCTTATAAAATCAATTTTTCCTTTTGATTTTGTTGAAATATCTTGAACTGTCAGTGCATACAGATACAGAAATATTATTTTCAACTGATACTAATGTGTATAGAGCACATTCTAAATATTTGCATGCATTATAAATATGCATGTTTAATTTTTCTAAAAAAATATATATTTCAGTAGTGTTTTTTTTTACAAATAATATATATATTTTATATAGTTTTAGTTAACATAATAACCCTGGTTTAATCAAGCTATTTTAAAAACAACTTTCTACAACATTATTATTTTTTTTAATTCAATTTATTGATTATGTCATGAAAAACACTGGTTTAAATGGACAGAGCAAACAGAACTTTAGAAGTGAAGAACACACTTGGTGTCCTGAGCGGTGTGATTAGCCTCTTCTTCTCCTCTCGGTCTCATCTCTTCTTCAGGTATATTAGCAGCGAGGGAGATGTTTGCAGGGTCTTGTGGGAGAAATAAAAGCTCTGATCCACTTAACTGTGGAAATGGTGTAATGTCCTGTTTTATTGAGTTTGCGAGGGATGTTCTGATTATAAATAACACTAAACAAACACGGCTGGTTAGCTGCCCTGTAAAAAGATATAATGAACATTTTTAAGAAAACCGCAATGTCATAAACCCATAAACCTGCAAAATACATGCTGTTTTTAAGTGGTTTATACCTTATGAATAATTTTTTCATTTATATTTATAGATAATCAATATATTACTATGAATATAATTATTTTTAATTTATTTTCAATGTAATTTTAGAAATATATATATATATGTGTATTATTATATAAGTATATATAGTATATCAATGCTACTTTTTCAATGCATTATTTTTTTATTTCATTTAATAATTTGAATTTATTTTGAGTTATTTTGATTAAAAAAATAATTATTTAAATATATTAGCAATTTTTATTAGTTCGTTTTTTGTAATATAATTAAAACAAAACAAAACAAAAACAGTTTTAAATTAAATTTAAAATTAAAATTAAGACTTGACATATATATATATAGTTTACTTTGAATTTTAGTGTTTATTGACTTAAACTGGTGAGAATGAGAAATATTGCTTCAGCAGCTGTCTTGAGATTTCAAATCTACTATTAATGTATTGTTATAATGTCATGTTTTATTTTAGTTGTACTTCTAGTCTTGGAGAATAGGCCTGGTTGAGTCCGAGTCAGAGCAGAGACTCACGCTCTGGAGTCTGAGTGCTTGTGCTCCAGGTTTGAGGAAGTGCTCTCTTCCTGACAGGAAGTGTTTACGGCTCCCTGACAATCCCTTCTGACTGGGCAAGTCGGATCTTGCCCCTTGAAATAGACAGGGAGCGGTTAACACGCCTCTCCAGCAGCTCAGCGCTGATCGCTCACAGCCGAAGCTTCTTCTGACTCGAGATCAGCGCGCTGTAGATCATGTTCTTCCCATGATCCTCGGTGTGTGTGTGTGTGTGTGTGTGTGTAGTGTGTGTGAGTGAGAGCTGTGAGTGTGTGTGTGTGGTGTGTGTGAGAGAGAGCTGTGTGTGTGTGTGTGTGGGCTGTGGAGTGTGTGTGTTGTGTGTGTAGAGAGCTGTGGTGTGTGTGTGTGTGTGTGAGAGAGCTGTGTGTGTGTGCTGTGTGTGTCTGTGTCTGTGTGTGTGTGTGTGTGTGTGTGTGTGGTAGAGAGCTGTGGTGTGTGTGTGTGTGTGTGTGTGAGAGAGCTGTGGTGTGTGTGTGTGTGTGTGTGTTGTGTGTGAGAGAGCTGTGGTGTGTGTGTGTGTGTGTGTGTGTGTGTGTGTGAGAGAGCTGTGGTGTGTGTGTGAGAGAGCTGTGGTGTGTGTGAGAGAGAGCTGTGGTGTGTGTGAGAGAGCTGTGGTGTGTGTGTGTGTGTGTGTGTGTGTAGAGAGCTGTGTGTGTGGTGGTGTGTGTGTGTGTGTGAGAGAGCTGCTCTGCTGGATGTGGGTCTCCACACGTCTCCTCTCGTTCCTGGTGTTTCTGTCTGTAATCAAGAGATCTCACTCACTCGCTCCACGCCTGCTTTCCTGTGACACACAAGCAGAACTCATGCTCGGAAATATCCCACTCCAAAATCAA
>JALXFT010003444.1:15000-40001 GCA_023376895.1 Aspiorhynchus laticeps
TGTATACTAAATGTACTTCTCAAGGTAATAGTAATACAATTATTTTTAAGAAATATCAAACAATCAAGATATTTTTTATCCATGTTTTAATTTATACAGTTCTGTTGTGCAGCATCTTGCAAAAATGCAGTGTTTTGTAAATAGTTTTTATTTGATTACATTTTAAAAGATGAATTATATTGTTAAAAATTGTATTCGTGCATTTCATTACACCTCATTTTTAATGATACATTTGTATGAAATAATTAAGCACACAATGCAATAAATAAATAAATACATAAATAAATAATCCCTCTAAATCTAGCACTCTCTATTCTTACTCTTTTTTAAGTAACTCTTTACAATAAGGTTCATTAGTTAACATGAACTAACAATGAACAATACTTCTACAGCATTTATTAATCTTAGTTCATGTTAATTTCAGCATTTACTAATGCATTATTAAAATCTCAAGTTGTGTTTGTTAACATTAGTTAATGCACTAACACGAATAAACAATGAACGACTGTATTTTTATTAACTAACGTTAACAAAGATGAATAAATAGTGTAATAAATGTATAGATCCTTGTTTGTTCATGTTAGATAATACATTAACTAAATGACAACTTATTGTAAAGTTACCGTTTTATTTTTAATTTTGTTTAAAAAGACCCTCTAACACTAGCGTTGCCTATTATTATTTTTTCTATTCTATCTACTTGTTTTTTTATTATATATATACAGTATATTTAACCCTTGTGTACTTACACTTACATATCATTGCTCTTTTGTTGGTTTTGATTGCTTGTATTGTTCTAGTCTCTTTGGATAAAAGCGTCTGATAAATGACTAAATGCAAATGTATAAATAAATACAATAAATTAAAAAGATAATTTAAAAGGAAGCTACTCTGGAGTTTGAACAAACAGGTTATGGTTAGTCTGACAAACATAAGCATGTCCTTCCCATTAATGGTAAATGAATATGATATCTATATTAGAGGTCGACCGATAGTGGATTTTACCGATACCGATAGCTAGGTTGGACCACACTGACCGATACCGATTAATCAACCGATAGTTTTTAAAATAGATACTGAATGAAAACTAAATAGAGCTTTACTATTTAAAAAAAAACAGTAACAGTACTGAACTATACTTTATAAATTAATAAAAATTTAGTATTCATATGCATTAGTATATTGATTATTAAAGTTATTTCATAGTTTACAAATGTTAAAAGAAGAAACTTTAAAATTTAAAAATTTAGCCTATTAGTAAATGTTGAAATGAAACACACTCTAACAAGGAACAATACTTCTACAGCTTTCATTAATGTTACAAATTGACTCTTATTAAGTATTACCATTTCATTTCAACAGTCATGCTTAAAGATGGCCATCTTGAAATACCTACAAAAGGCCATATTAAAATTACATGCACAGGTTATTGATATTGTATGTGCACTCTTTATTTGCTGCTATTTTAGAACACTGCATGATTCTCTAATTAAAATATAAACAAATATGCAAGTGACACACTGTGCAAAAGCACAGCGCCGCGTCTTGGAGAAGTCACGGGTATCACACACACACACACACACACACACTCACAAACACACACCAGACGCACCCACACACACACACACACACACACACACACACACACCAGACGCGTCACGTTCAATTTAAGCAGCGGTCTAAAACTGTTTATTTAATCACCAAACGGACATAAGTTTGCTTCAAGAATGAATTATGTGTCATAAATGAGTTTGAAGTTCGGTGTTTAAATAACAGAGCAAACGGAAAGAGAAAGCGCGATCTGTATTACAGCTCTCTATATGAAGCATACAGACTGTATTAGAGCCACGGAAAGACAAACGTTTTGCTGAAAAATGCACAATACATAATTTATAGCCTAGGGCGAAGTCATTATGTACATTAACAATGATTTGGGACAAATAGGCTATAATGTTATTTAATGGGAAACTATGTGAATGGCGCTCTGTTCCGCGGCAGGATTTTCTGTCGGCTGTATTTAAATGCGCGTCTGAAGTTTCCCGCTCTGTGCAGCGCGCAGTGTCACATGCCAAAACAAACAACATGTGCTGTCAGTGATTTCCGCCTCTAGAGGCCGCTCTCATACTGTATAATGATAGCAGACCATTCTCAACCACTCCAGCAACAGACGCAACACGAAGAAGAAGAAAAAAAAAAAAAAAAAAAAAAAAAACTATCGGCATGGATTTTTGCCGATAACCGATTGTTATACAAATCAACTATCGGTGCCGATTAATCGGCAAAACCGATGAATCGGTCGACCTCTAATCTATATATAAATACATTGTGTGCTTTCATTAGTTTTTCTGGTCTGTAATAAACAGTTGTATTCAGGGCCAGTGTTAGACTTGTCAGCATCTTGTCAGATCAGGGTTTAGTTTCTCTCTCTATCAGGTTTTGCTGTAGTGTTGTGGCTCTCATTAGATTTGATCGGTGCTTCACAAAGCGTTAGCAGCAGCAGAAAGAGCCCCTTTGAAACGGCTCTTAATGCAATCGTGCCGCTAAGCCTCGGGTCCTATTAGGTTATGTGCCGCTCAAATCCCTGCGGATCCGGACGTAAATCATCAGCGTCAGGCTCTGTCAGGATCGTGTTATCAGCAGAACGTCGAGCGGGGAGATCTCTGGAGGTGCGGAGCTGCTGCAAGCCACGAAACCGGCCAGAAACACCAGTAATCTGATCTGTGTGAGAATCACAGTAAAAGTTACGACCCTCAGATGATGTTTGATCATCACGCTTCCTAAGCTGACTTTCAGAGAAGCGTGTGTCTCTGTCGTGCCTTCAGCTTGGCTTCAACCTCAGTATTATCACCCTGCATTCATGTTAATATGATTTTAGTCTCTCGTAATGAGTCAGCGTGGTTCAGCTCAATACAGATTTCATATTTCTGCTCGGTCTGAAGGCAGCCGTGTGTTTGCAGACGGTCTTGAGTCTCTGTCAGGTGTTGAGCTGCTGCTGCTTCTCTCTTGCTGAAGTGGTCAAGGTTTAGTTAGCTGGTTAGTTTGGGTAGTTAGTCCCATAGATATACTAGATGCCTCATTAGCGACTGTTTCTATGGGCCGCTATACGTAAGCCGTCCATATTGCAGCGGTGAACTTGACGTCATTCACCATAGTAATCACTGAATATTCGAAAGATGCCACAATCCTGCACAGAATGGATCAACGGCTCTCTGACAGGCGTCTATATACAGTACGTCTATGTTAGTCCCGCTGGTAGATGCCCTAACTACACTTTCTTTATAGATGCTCATTCAGAAGTAGCTGTGCATTCTGACATATTTCAGTATACTTGTTATTATAATAATTTTACTGTGTTTTACCAAAAAACATAATATAGACCATGTATTATTTGTTTATTTTATTTTTTAAATAAATACTTTTTTTAAATTATTTTAGGTAGATTGTCTTCATATTTTACATTGTAAAAAATTACATTAGATAAGCCCAGCTTCAGCAGATTTTTGAGTTTTCTCAACTTTTGATTTGATTTTGTACAGTGTATGCTATTATAATATTACGGTCAATGTTTTAGCAGAAACATAATTATAGTCATTTATATTATTTATTTTATTAATTTAGTGGTTTATTTAGTTTATAAAATGTTCATTTTTTTATTTGATGTACTTTGTCTTCATATTTTGTTATTATAATATATATAATAGCAGAAACATAATATGGACATTTATTTTATTTGTATTTTTATTTTATTATTATATATTTATATGTAAAATATTTTATAGTTTAGTGGTTTATTTAGTTTATAAAATGTTATTTTTTTTATTTGATGACTTTGTCTTCATATTTTGTTATTATAATATATATAATAGCAGAAACATAATATGGACATTTATTTTAATTTGTATTTTAATTTATTTTATATATTATATGTAAAATATTTTATATTTAGTGGTTTATTTAGTTTATAAAATGTTATTTTTTTATTTGATGTACTTTGTCTTCATATTTTGTTATTATAATATATATAATAGCAGAAACATAATATGGACATTTATTTTATTTGTATTTTTATTTATTTTATATATTATATGTAAAATATTTTATAGTTTAGTGGTTTATTTAGTTTATAAAATGTTATTTTTTTTATTTGATGTACTTTGTCTTCATATTTTGTTATTATAATATATATAATAGCAGAAACATAATGTGGACATTTATTTTAATTTGTATTTTAATTTATTTTATATATTATATGTAAAATATTTTATAGTTTAGTGGTTTATTTAGTTTATAAAATGTTTTTTTTTTTATTTGATGTACTTTGTCTTTATATTTTGTTATTATAATATATATAATAGCAGAAACATAATGTGGACATTTATTTTAATTTGTATTTTAATTTATTTTATATATTATATGTAAAATATTTAATAATTTCTTTAAATATTTAATACATTTATAATTTACTTTGAATTAAGTAAAATTAGATTTATTTTAAAATAAATAAATAAATATCTCGATATGCTTATTTCAAGGAACGAATCTGCTCAGGTCTTGGTTCACATGTATAACTGACTGTAGTGTCATTGCTGGAGTAAACAAGGCATTACTCAAGGTTTACTGCGTCTGAGGATTGGTGCGGCTGATCTTACAGCAGTAATTAGGGCTGTTTTTCTCACCGTGCTCCTCAAGGGCATGTGTAGCGTTTGCATGTGTATTTGACTCTCATGACACACCCAGTGCATGCAGCCAGCAGATGGTCGTCCCTCACGGAGCCACACGGGCCCCGCTTTACTAAGAGCCACTGCGCTTAATTATTCTCTCCTCGTTCAGCACAAACAGCTCGTTAAGTGTGCTCGAGTGGAGGACGGCTGAAAATCACTCCAAACTTTGCATATATGGGAAATACAGCAACATGCTGTTGCTCCAATATAATTAATCTTTCACTTATTAATCCTTTAAATTACTGAGAGTTTAGCGTTCTCAAATACATTTCAGAAAATTGAGTGACTGTGAATGAAGTATATCAGAATATGTTAATGTATGTTTGTATGAATGTTAAAAAAAAATATATGTTTAGTCAATCTTCATTGTTAACTTCCGCATGTTAATTTCATATGCATTATTAATTAGTCCATTTAGTGGTAAAGTGTCTGACTATTTTACATGTGAACTGAAAATATCTTAGTTTATAGTAAAATGTTGGCTAAAGAAGTTTGAATGTGTTTTCGAATAAATACATCAATTAATAAATTCCATTATGTTAACTTCTTAGCTATGTTCATTTCATATGCAATATGCATATATATGACATTTTGAAGAAATTAAATTCACTGTAATTCGTCTGTGAGGTCAAGGTGTTCTTTTGTCTCTTTTTAGCCATTTAGGCAGATTAGTCCATTTTGTGTAAAAATGTCTTTGCTCTTGACCTTTTACATTTGCATACTGAAAACTGTACTGCATACTGTGTTTTCTCTCTCTCTTTATGCTTATTTTACCTGCATGGCTTTATAGTACCGAATCAGCTCGGGTATAGAGGGTGAATCTCACTCTTTGAAAGCGTATTAATGCTTTGGATGCCTCAGTGTCAGACTCAGATAATGGTGCTCTTGAGCTCTGTGGACTCATGGAGTTGAAGGCTGACCTTGACGTGTTTCAGAGTGAAAACAGCCCCATTGAAACCACAGCATTAACAACTGTGAAAATGCTTTTTGACTGGCTTCTCATGTGAGATTGAAAGATGGCTATAAATATATCTGCTCCATCCTGTACTCTGTTTGATGGCTGTTTGTCCTTGATTTGTGATAAGACTGCATTTCCAGCATAAAGTCAGCTATAAGTGCGGGATATTACAGTATGTGGTATATGAGCCAGGTAATATTTGAGAAATACTTGATGGCGTGATTCACTCAAGAGGACATCTGCTGTCCACCTGTCACATGCTAATCAAGCCAACATATTTAAAATATTATAATGCAAGCATGCTGCATACTTACAGTACATGCATACAATCAGGGCTCGAATTGAGGGGGGATGCGGGGGGATGGCATCCCCCTTGTCGAAAAAAATGACAAAAAGCATCCCCTCTGTAAAACCACCCCCATCCCCTTTGGATTATTAATTGCGTGTATTACGTAAAACTTTGCATGCATGAAAAGTTAAAATGCTCTACTTATGATCATTTACGAACTAAATAACAGCGATTGGCCAATCAGAACTCAGTACTGTAACAAGCTGCGCACAAGCAGATCATCATTTTTCGCGCAAAATGGTTCAATCGCAACTTTTGAAGTTCTTTAAAAAGACGACAACAGAAGGAATGATTTTTCCTTGATTAGAATTTAAAGACATTCTCCTGACATAATGTGTGTGACTGTGAGGGACTGAGAGACGATAGGAGAGCTGACCTTATCCAACTTTGAGAAGAAAATAAAAACACATCTTCAGAGTCCAAAAGCATTCGCTGTGCGATGAAGCCCATTAGAATACAGTTAGAATGCCCTTATAATTCCAGCAATGAAACAAAAAATACCCATGTATGAGTTTTTACGTTTTTATATTCATTGCACAAGCAATGCACTTGTCTGTATATCAGCACATGTGCGCGAGGCCGCGAGCTCAAATGTGCTATTAGTTTTATACAACAGTGCATAACAACACGGTGTTTCATTCTGTGAATGAATCAGTTTTTGAATGAATGGAGTGAGCCAGTGATTCAACGGTCCATTCAGATGGTCTCACTTGTTTTGTTTCTATTGAATCAGCCATTTTGAACAAATAATTTGATATTAATTATTCAGTAAGTTATTTTATTGAAAAAGGGACTTGCTGTCACCTACTGGCGGTTTAATTGTCATATATATTTGTCCATGACAGATCTAAACCAGCCAAGGTCCCAGCACAAAAACACATTCAGCAAAATGTTTTTTTTAATTATCAATATTGAACAAAATTCCTCTATTTCAGGCCCCAGAAGGGGAAAAAAACTTATAAATAATAGTTCATTTAATAAGGGTAATTTTTCATTAAATAGGAACCTTTTTAAAAATTAGACCAATTTTGTAATCATTGTGTAAAATTAGCCAAAGGGCCCAACATAAATAGTTGTTTTTATAGTTTTTCATTTTTATATTAGTTAAGGTTTAAGTAAATTCGCTGTTTTATATTTTTGTTAGTTTTAAGTTTTTTTTTTGTCTGTATATATTATGTCTATATAGTTTTAAAGGTTTTATTATTTAGCTTAAGTTATTTTGTGTTTCAAATTAAACTAAACAAAAATAAGAAAGGTTGGCAACAAGATGAAATAATTTAAATATCATATATATAATAAAATTGTGTAAAATTATACAATAAAATTATATGCTGTATGTCTATCTATCTACTATCTATATATCTATCTATGTATATATATGTATATGTGTGTGTATATATGATTACCTTATATATAATTTTATTTCAGTTAAGTTTATTTTATTTCAAGTTATAAATAGTTTTTCATAAAATGCATTCTATGTTATCACATGAGCTCACTATGAGTGGCATCTAGGTATATTCTCAGAAATAAACACATTATTTTGCATTTTATTTAAATTTCATTTAAAGATCTCTAAATTTGGCAGTCAGATCAAATATGGAAAGAGATGTTAAAAATCATGCTTATTTTCTGTTTCATTCATCACATTGGCTTATTACATGGTCAAGTAGAGAGCATTGCATTTTGGGACATTTTGAATTTTAACTTTTCTGTCCAGTCTGTTTTGCTGCATACTTTCAAAAAATTGTTGTAGGTAATGCATGCATACTGAAAATGGGCATAATGTGCACTACATACTACAGAAGTGGTAAGAGTAGTATAGTATATACTTTGGTCTGATCCCATAAAGCGCTGCTGTGTTCGACTCTCTCTGACACTGGTTTCTGGTTTTAGCTGCAGTCATGTTTTGGTGTGGTTTGGATTCACTTTCGTCCCTCTGTAAACACTGGAAATGATGAGGGGAGTGAACATGGCAGCTTCAGAAAGCAAAGAGCTCTGACTCTGAAATGAATTGTAGTGCTGTTGTTTCTAACATCTATCATTGTGCCATTAAAGTTTGTGATTAACGGTGATGTTTTGCAGGAACTTTATCAGTGGTAGGAAAGTAAACTGGAGTTTATGTTCATGCTGGGTCTTGGTCCCTGTCTCAATCCCACAGCGCACAGAGGAATAGCCTGTAATTACATAGAGATGATGATGGCCTCTCTGTTCCTGCTCTGCTACAGCCCCCTCATACCTTAAACTTAGAAAAATGCAGGGTTTCCAGCAAACTTACTTTTAAAATACTAATTTTGGATCTTAGATTATGTAGATGTTTTTCCTTTCTACAAAGAGTGTAGATGTTTTGATGCTAAAATACTTGTTCCTCTCCACTTTTATGTAAAGAAACTGCAGCAAGTAATCCATTTGCAAGTTGTTTTTTGGAAAAGTCATTTTAATCACTGATTCTGTGGAGCTTTGTTTGCTTGACTTGAGTGAATGCATCGTGTCCACCAGTGGCATGAGATGGGACTACCTGTCTGTGAAAGGGTTAAAAAGGATTATAAAAGGGTTTGCCAAATGGATAAATGTAAATAAATATATCTAAAGCCTGGAGAAAATCAGCATTGTATAGTGGTAAGCCATGCAAAGGCTTAAAAACACACAGTAGCACCTTAAACTCAATTGTGTGCTTGCATTGCTAGTGGAGGAAAGCCAAGACTGGTGTAATATTATCCTCATTCTTGTTGTCTGTCAGAAGAGTGGCAGCTGCATTCTGGAGAGCTGCTGGAAGGACAGATGGTGCTAAGAGATTCCTGTATAGAGAGAGTTACAATTTGAAAGAATAAGAAAAATCAAGTATATTTTAGTGTTATAACATGGTGAAATGCATTAATCAGAATGGAAGTTAATCAGTTGCACTTTTTATTGGTTGTGTTAAAAGGTCTAGATGCATTCCCTCTTATCGTCAGAAAGTAAGTTCCTTACCAACCAAGATTTAACTTCTTCCAGGCAATAAGTGTGGAAGGTAGATGACGTTCACCTGGTTTGAGTGGTTTGACAACTGTGAGTCATTAGCATAGAGCTGATAAAAATAAAAAAGGTTGTGTTTGTGAAAAACTGAGCCCAAAGGCCACACATGCAGTGGAAATAAAACAGGACCTAGAACGGAGCTCTGTGGGACACCACAGTTTAAAATTGCTGGAGAGGAAGACAGATTCCCAATACTGACAGAAAAGATGGGGCTTTCAGACCCTGTGTTATAACTTATTAGAAATGTCATCCAGTACACAAGAATCAAAAAGTTGTGACTGGAAAATTGAGGTTTCCTTTTATGTGTGGCTGAGGTCTATTTGTAGTTCTCCAATTATGGTAATGCTCTTGTCTTTCTTTGACCACAGACCATAGAGAACAATTACAGAGATTTATTTCCAAAACACACACTGACTTTCTGCAAAGAATGTAAAATATGTGAGCTGAGTGGCATTTGTTTTAGTTTGTGTATAGAGTGAATCGCTTAGTGTGACCCAGCTTCTGCTGCACTTGTTTTGCTCCAAACTATCTCATATGGTGGACATTCTGCCCCAGAGGAATACAGAGAGATGTCCAAATTCAAAGTCCAGACCTCTGCCAGGGACCAGCACAGCAGATGGCACCATCTCACTGAACTCTTTCCTTCATGCCGGGGGCAAAATCACCGGCATGTTTAATTTCAAACTGCAGATACTGTAGTATTGCCATTATACTAAATTGAATTATTCATTCATACTTTATTAATAATGAACCACGTTGTGAAAGGATATCACAGATCCTTGAACATGACTTGGCATTAACATTGCAGAATGCAATGTGTGATTGCATGGTTGGTGTCACACATGCATAGATCTTTGTAGTTTACACTCCGTTGGATGACTGGTATTCCAGCACAACACTTCCTTGTACAGAAGCTTATTGTTTTGTCACATCCTCCCTTGAAATGGTGTATTTTGAAGCACCGGGTCGTTGATTACAGCTCTGTGGTGTCAGGAAACTAAATTCCAATTTGACAAACAGTCTCAGGGTAATGAATGAATCTCAGAGTGTTGGTCATGTGCATCTAATTACCATCATGCGTGTGAAATACCCTTTAGAAAAAGGAGAAGAACAGGGCTGCAATTAAATGTGTCTGCCTGCCAAAGCCTGTATTTGTGCAGTGTTATGTGAGCAGAGAGGAACAGTTTATACTTCTTCTTTTGATTCTCTTTGTGTGTCTTAGAGTAGACTCAGCCTCAGACGGCACACCCACAAACCACCCACAGTCCCCTGACCGTCTCATACATATTTCACATGCATATGAAGTGGATTACACTATGATAATAGGCCAGCGTTTATGGGTTGTGGACAGTAGATGATTATATGTTCATCTGGTTTGAGTGGTTTGACAACTGTGAGTCATTAGCAAAGAGTTGATAAAAAAAAAGAAAAGTTGTGTCTGAGAAAAACTGAGCCCCAAAGGACACACGTGCAGTGAAAATGAAATATGACTTAGAACAGAGCCTTGTGGGTTACCACAGTTTAAAACTGTGAGAGAGGAAGACAAATTCCCAATATTGTCGAAAATGGTTTTGTCCTTCAGATAGGATTTGGTCACCTTAAGCAAAGCAGATCATGTAATATGGTAGGTTCTAACTTATTCTAAATATCACCCAATAAACATGAATGGGAGTTGTGACTAGAACATTAGCAGAATCTCAGAAATGCATTCATTACCTTGAGTTTGTGACTTGAGTTTATGAGTAGCACTGTTTGTTTATCTGTATAATATTTGTGAAATAATACATATCTTTTTGGTCATTCAAATGATCTAATGTATTACAGTCTAAGTGAGCAGTTCTTGGCCAAATTTTAATACAGAATGGACGAGACTTTGTCAATATTAAAAAGCTGTGCTACCAAGACTAATCTTTGAGAGTATTTGTGTGTGAATTTATAATTTCTGTACGTGTGACTGAAGAGAGAGTTCGGCTACCTTCTGTGCCGTTCACCACAGACTCCTTCTACAAGCATCCTTTGAGTCCTGTTCCTGCAGAGAGAGGAACAGTGGGATAGAAATATATTAATGAAAGAGAGAGAATGAAATGATTATCATCCTCTGATTCTCTTCTCACAGGGTAACCAAGACTTGATTGCACTTCTCTGTTCAATTTATAAAAGACCTTTAAAAGGATATAGGCCTTGATATTGACATATCTTTACTGATATACATGCAATTCGATTTTTGGAAGCAGCCTAATGCCTATGATGTAATTAATTTGACAGCCCTAATTTAAAGGACACTTTTTCCTCTTTCATTTTGCAGCTCATCATCCTAGAGGACTATGCCGACCCCTTTGACGCAGCGGACCAGGCGGGTGGCACCCAGACGGTCACAGAAAAGCCAACGGAGAACGACGGCTACATGGAGCCCTACGAAGCTCAGAAGATGATGGCTGGTAGGATGATGGTGTTTTCCCGCAGTAATTTACTGCATCATCTTTTGTGTTGTGCAGCTTGATGATTGTGAACTCTGAAGTGGCTTCTGGGAGAGTATAATCAAGCGTGATAATGCATCTGGGTCTGTTTAAATGTGTGCACTACGCCCATGGGATCTCGCTCAATTTACGCTCAGTAAGTCTTACTCTTGTTATTAAACATGGCTTCCATTAAATGCGATTTTTTTTTCTTAGTACTTGGAAATGCGCTGTCTAATTTCCTCTGTATTTTGTTTTCTGTTTAGTGCTGTAAACAGAAAAACAACAATCAATTAGATCCTGCAGATTGTGATGGCTTCCTTTATGCTTTGCGAAAACAGCTGCTCTGTGCTTCTGTTTAGACTAAATTCATGGGTCTGTGGCAACAATTAGCCCAGCGTGAGCGGAGTAGTGCTCGAGGAAATCATCTGACCTGTCTGAATGAAGATGGCAGCCATATGTGAGCTGTCTAGAGTCCGGTAAATACAGTGCAACCTCCACAAACAATCTGCATATGTCAGGCGCTGTGGTCTCGTGTCCACATACAAGGACACATCCGTATGAAGGCATGCACAAGGACGCCGTTGGCTGTTTGTATACACTGTTATAGGCTTTGAAGGGGAAGTGGCTGTGTTCCTGCTCTCAGCGTTGCTCAAACAATGGAGAGGTGATCTGTCATTGATTCACTGCAGTCTGGCGCTGTTAGCCCAAATCAACCAACCAAAATACTCAACAAACGGAGCATGCAGATGCAGGATAAACAGTGTTTCTCAAGGTCAGACTGAGACTCTGCCGAACTATTAACAAGTGTAGTTTACCATAAATAAAACTACTGCAGTTTATTCACACGTGTTGTTTTAAACCTTAAAATGACTATAAAAGTAGTCCATAAACAGTACAACTAAAAATGGTAACACTACAAAAAGGTCTCATTAATTAGTAAATGTATTAGCTAACAAACCAACAATGAGCAATATGTATTTTTTAAAAAACATTTATTAATCTTTGTTAATGTTAGTAAAAATATAATTGTTTATTGTTTGTTCATGTGCACTGACTAATGTTAAAAAACAACTTTTGATTTTAAAAAGTATTTGTAAATAATAAGTAAATGTTTACTAAATGTTGACCGATATTAAGAAATGCTGTAGAAGCATGGTATTGTTAGTGTCCATGTCACTGTTAGTGACCCACGTTTGGTTTTTGACCACTGAAAATGTGTCCAATATAACAATTTACTCTTTGAGCCATACTCCAAGAACCTCACAGTGCATTTTTCAGTTTCTGAACTGTCACTATTGGCATATAATGCAACAACGATTGCATTAGACAAAATATTATACTGATAGAGCTACCAATCTCTATGTAAAAATAACATGATGCTGCCATCATTTTTACTCTCCTGTAATTTATCTCCAGGTGAAAATGGTCATTTTGACCCTCCACTACAAAATAGTGAATTACTCTGTAAATATACATCCATGACATTTAATATTTTGGCTTTCATCACTATGTATGTTTGTCTTTCTTTAGATGAATATAAAAATAAAAAAAACTAAGCCAGGGAAGTTTGTGGAGTTTAGTTGCTTTGACCCAGAATGACCCTTTTGCATGTTGATATGCCATAATTAAAGATGTGCAAGCGTGTGAATGTTTGATAGATAGAGCCAGATTTCGGGTGAGCTGTTGGACTGATCTGTGTTTTAGATGCTTGAGCTTCTGTCTCTCTCTCAGTTTGAGCAGATGACATCACAGTTTAATCATTGACTCAGCGTGACTCTAACACTAGAGTCATTGTGGCTCTGTTTGTTTGACTTTGGGTTGCAAAAGCTAGTTTGCGTCTCGTAAATCAGCTCCGAGCATAATTTCCCAGATTGATGTTTTATAACACGTCATCACCTCCGAGCAGGACAGCTGGACATTTTATTTTATTTTATTTTTTTACAGTTGGACTGTTCCTTCTTCCTTTTTTCATATATTCATCTTTTCATTGGAGCCATCTGTCCTGTCACTGAACACATAGGGAAAATAAATTAATAAATGAATGCATCTTGGATGTGCTTCGTAGCTTTCTAAACAGAAGGGGAGATGAAATTGCCGTATTATTGGCTTGTTACTTTAATGTCTAAATGCTGTCCTTATTTATTTATTTTTGAACATTTTGATTGATTTGTCTTTGTTCGGCACTGGGACTACATGGATTGTACTTACATGAAAATTTTTTTTTTTTTTTTTTTTTACTAATTTATGTTTATTTATTTATTTATTTATTTATGGTGTTTAAACATTATAACAATTTGATATTTTAACATAATGCACACTGCATTTTTACTTTAAGATTAATGTGTGTATATTACATTACAGTACTGAAATTTGGGGTTGTTTAATTTATCATGAAAATATTGTCAAAATTCAAAATTGTACACTAAAAAAATTCCTGTGGTCCTAAAACAGACTTCATATTATTTGATTTTGGGGTGAAATATGATATATTCGTGACAGGCTTTAGGAGATTAATCTATAAATGCTTGTCATAATGAGATACGCCTGTGTGTGTGTTCTTGTTTTTATATACCGGTGGGGACTTAAACCTGAATACACACAGACTCATGGGGACTTGTGTCACGGTGGGGACCTAAATTGAGGTCTTCATGTGTAAACAAGCTAATAAATCACACAGAATGAAGTTTTTTGAAAATCTAAAAATGCAAAAAGTCTCCTGTGAGGCTAAGTTTAGGTGTAGGGTTGGTGTAGGGCGATAGAATATACGGTCTGTACAGTAGAAAAACCATTACGCCTATGGAGAGTCCCTACAAGGATAGCGAAACAAGTGTGTGTGTGTGTGTGTGTGTTTGTGTTTTCTCGTGGATTGTGTGGAATGTGTTGGTGTTTCCCTGTCAGTATTTCCAGCATTGCTGTAGTGTCGTCACACACACACACACACACACACACACACACACACACACTTGCATCACATTAATGTGTGAGTGTGCTTGCCGTTTCCTTCAAAACTGTGTGTGGAATATCTTACCAACTAAAGGAAGTGAGCAATTGCTCTTGTATTTCCCCCTTCCTTTCTCTTTCTGTCACTCACTCGCTCACACAGACACACTAAACTAACAGAGACACTTTCACTGCGCTGCTGTATGTGTTTAAACACGTCTGGAGTTTCAGTAGGGCAGTAAGGCTGTTGTGACCTGTGTTCAATGTGTGATGATACTCGTACGTTTCTCCATGCCAGAACTTTCCCACATCCCCAAGGTCTCTGTGCTATACAAACACACACACTCATGGTCATTCTGACTAGATTTCTCACCCACCCACACACACACCACACACACACACACACACACACACACACACACACTGGATGCACGAGGAGCGTGAGGTTCAGGGGTAGGTTGGTGATGCAGGGAGCAGGTTTGAGGAGAGCTCTTAAGTCTGTGATTGGTGGTCTCTCTCTATCTGTGTTCATTCTCACACTGAGCTGCAGTTTCACAGCGTCTGCTGACTCAGGCTTTCTCGCACTCCCCCAATATTTCACCACTCGGGTTTAGTGCAATGTGTGAGAATGTGTCTTCAGTCTGCTTTGTGTCAGCGTTGCATGTGTGTGTGTGTGTGCATATATAAATAAAGCATACTTATTTATTTATTTTGGTGGAAAATAAATTGGTAAATGCATATATTTAAAGAGTATTGTTCAACAGAGAATCCATTATGCTACATGTCTTTCATTTGAGCTTTTTCATCTATATTTACTATACGAACTATACAGTAAAAAAACAAACAAAGAAATATAATATCACTAAGACTATTGTTTGTACCTGTAGGGGTTAATGGTGACTGCTTGCATAAGTATTAAACATTAAAATTTAACATGTTGTAAGCAAACTTGTGTGTGTGTGTGTGTGTGTGTGTGTGTGTGTGTTGTATATGATTATATTATATATAAAATATAAAATATAAGATTATGAGATTAAAGAAATAATATTTTCAGAATAAAGTCGAAATTATGAGAATTAAGTCATAGAAATTACAAGATTGAAGTTATAATATTTTGAGATAGCCTATATTGCGCATGCAAAAGGTCCAGATTGGGAGCACTGGGAGAAATTATGGTGGCCTGGCAACTGATATGTGTGGGATTATTATCAGAAATCTTACCATGTGTCATATACACAGTATACAGTATTCTTGGAAATACGTCTTCGAACGCATTCATTATTTGTAGTGCACCATCCACTCATTAATAGCAATAAGCTCTGTAATGATGAGGAGCCTGTGTGTTTACAGCTGCAGTGCAATGGAAGCAGTGACAGATCTTTTCTTCTGTATTGTGACGTACATGAGAGTAAAACAGATTATTGAAAAATAAAGAAAATGTGGGAGGGACTTGGTTCAGGATACTGGTTGCTGATTGAATGGAAGTAGATTTGAATGTTAAAAGGGCGGAGTTTAAGCCGACTAATGATCTGTCCAGAAGATCCAGTTGTGACATTTTGATTAAAAAAAATATATATAGATAATAATAATAATTGAAACGTATGCATGCTCGCAGTAAGATCTATATGATGCATTTACAAAAAACAGATGGGTTGAACTTTCATGCTGACTGTTAAAATTGTCTGAAGTCCTCCTCGTGCTGCACCGCGGTATTGATTAATGTTTAACTCTGTTCTGTGACCAGTGTGATTTCTCCTTCTCTCTGCTGTATCTGCCCAATAATGCCAAACAGAAAAAAACAACAAAAATTGGGTCAGTAAATTTTAGGAATTGTATCATACCAGTGGCTTTATAGAGGAAAACAGCATGATGCTGCAATCATCATTTTTATATAAAAGTTTCCTATAAAGAGCTGTAAGAGATGTGTGTGTGTGTGTGTGTGTGTGTGTGTGTGTTGTAATGAGATCAGAGTGAGTGTTTCTGCTGTGTGTCCCGTGCCCTGCAGATGTGTCCCTCTATCAGAGAGCTTTTATTAATCCACTCACTCATGCCTTCACACTACACACACACACACACACACACACACTACACTCACACTCACACACACACACACACACGCACTCGCACTCACACTCACACATTCGCACACGCGCGCACACACTCACACATCGCACTCACACACGCACTCACCACACACGACACACTCACACACGCACACCCACACACACTCACACACACACCACACACTCACACTCACACACGCACACGTGCACACACACAGCACACACACACACTCTCTTTTACACACACACCACACACGCACGCACGCACACACGCACAGCACGCACACACACTCACACACACACACACACACTCACACACGTCACACTACACTCACAGCTACCCATCACACTGACTCACACTGACACACACGCTCGCACACTCTTGTTTCACACACACACACACTCACACACACACACACACAGCACCACACACACACTCACACACACATGCATCGACACACAGCACACACACACTCACACACACGCACGCACGACACACACATCACACACACACACATCATTACTACACGCACTCACACATGCACTACACACATCACCACACAGATACACACACACACTGCACACATGCACGACACCACACACACTCTCTTATTTACACACACACACACACACATCACACACACACACACACACACACACACACATATCCACACACACACACCATCACACTCTTTATTACACACACACACGCACACTACACACAACACACCACCACACACACACACACACACACACACTCTCCTCTGTTTCCCATGTCTTTGCGCTCAGGCGAGCTGCTGCATGTTCTGTGATGTTCACTGAGGGCCGGGGAGACGTGTACAGACAGCGCTCTGCTTATGTCACTCTGTGTTTAGATAGCGGTGAAGGTATTTGGAATGATGACACACTTCCGCTGTGCAGTGTTAACACTCACATTCCTGGAGGATGTGTGCGATCGGATAGGCGTAGGGAGGCGTCAAGCGTGAAGTGTCCTCAGCAGTAGGTCAGTATCAGTCCTCCCACTCATTGAGTGATGTATCGCTCCTGTAATGTGATGAGCCCATGAGCTCAAAGAGATGCTGACTGCGGCGAACACTGCATCTGGAGGACACCAAACCTTTCCTCCTTCATTTATTTATTTATTGTTAGTCATTTGGCTGATGATATTGCTTTTATACAACAGTTAACCATTAACAAGAAGTTCATATCAATTAACATGTGGACAATATTTAGTAATTACCTGTGATGTAATAGTGATATATACTCAAGTTGTTGTTGACAGTGCATAGACTGTGGCCATAATCTTGTGTAGTGTGTGGGTCGGTGTACAATGTTGCTCTATGATTTCTGCGATGTGGAAAACACAGACAGAATCACGGAATCCAGTCATAAAAACAGAATTTACTGTATAACGCGAATGTCAAGGAATTTGCACAAATTTTTGATGGATACATTAAAAGTAGGTCAGTACACTTAAATCAAAACACGATATGGACTAGTGTCTTTGAATATTAAGCTGCAAAAATACATTTAAATATGAATCCTGCATGTTCTGCGTGTCTCTGTGTGAATGAATGGTGAAGACGCATGGTTTTGTTGGTGTTTTCAGCCTCTGCCACCTCAATATAAGTACATAAACACATGAACATGATCTCTATAACTGCTCTGAGAGTCACTTCATCAGCATTTTACCGTTTCTTTTGAGTAAAACTATCCTAATATCATATAAAAACAGAAACCTAAAGGTCTTCACAGCAACCCATCAAAATAAAAGTTCAGTTTAACTTGAAGATATTATGACAGAAATATTACTTAATGCAATGATACTACTACTACTAACTAATAATAATATTTTTTTTTATTAAAACATTTTTTAAAGGAATATTTACTTGAAAAATTACTTAGAAAAAAAAAATACACAACACAGTATTTCTGGAAAAGAAATAAACAATATATATATATATATATATACAGTATATATATATATATATATATATATATATATATACATATATATATATATATATATATATATATATATATATATATATATATATATATATATTTTTTTTTTTTTTTTTTTTTTTTTTTTTGTAAAATTAATTTATTAGAAAACCAGATAATTAGAGATGCATTTGATTATTAAAATTTAATGAATCCATTAAAATGAAATCCAGAAAATTTATGAAAAACAGAATTTGGTAAAAAATAAAACTGAATTTGAGAAAAAATAAAACATATTTCATAGGGCCTTAAAATATATTTTTTGTTAAACTTTTAATAAATTGTGGTTTAATATTGTAAGTTTCATGATTTCAATTAATTAGACATGCTTTTTGATTAATGAAATTTAATTTAACCAGTCAAAAAAAAAAAAAAAAAAACGGAATCCAGAAAAATTTTAAAAGAAAAAAACATAATTTGGGAAAAAATAAAATGGATTTCATAGCACCCTGTTTAAGCCTCCCAGCCTGACCAGATGAAAAGTGACCAAAACATCCTAAAACCAGCCCACACACAAGTGAACCAGTTTAAGCTGGTTTAAGGTGTTTTTTCAATAGAGACTATTGATTTATTTATTGATTTATTATTATTATTGTCTTTGTTGAAGATCTTGGCCTGTCGGATTAGAGGCCTGTAACTGTTATATAATGTGTTCTAATACAGTTGCATCTGTTAATAGGCAAGTCATATAAAATATATGTTGTGTTCACAATTATTTGTGAAGAGATGAAATGCATGATTCTAGATGGTATCTGTAAGCATTATGGATACATTTACAATGATTATACAGTATATGAAGTCTTCATAGAATGTTACCAACACTTCCCTCTGCCAGCCCAGAACCAGTTTCTGGGTGTACAGCAATACACAATAAAGCGCTATATAAATGCTGCATTCATTCAGTCATTCATTCATTCATTCATTCAGTCATTCATTCATTCATTCAGTCATTCATTCATTCATTCATTCATTCAGTCATTCATTCATTCATTCATTCATGTCAGTCATTCATTCAGTCAGTCATTCATTCAGTCATTCATTCATTCATTCATTCATTCATTCAGTCATCATTCATTCATTCAGTCATTCATTCAGTCATTCATTCATTCATTCATTCATTCAGTCATTCATTCATCTCAGTCATTCATTCATTCATTCATTCATTCAGTCAGTCATTCATTCAGTCATTCATTCAGTCATTCATTCATTCAGTCATTCATTCAGTCATTCAGTCATTCGATCAGTCATTCATAGTCATTCATCATTCATTCAGTCATTCAGTCATTCATTCAGTCATTCAGTCATTCATTCATCATTCATTCATTCATTCAGTCATTCATTCATTCATTCATTCATTCATTCAGTCATTCATTCAGTTCATTCATTCAGTCATTCAGTCAGTTCATTCAGTTCAGTCATTCATTCAGTCATTCAGTCATTCATTCAGTCATTCATTCATTCAGTCAGTCATTCAGTCATTCATTGCCATTCATTCAGTCATTCATTCATTCATTCATTCAGTCATTCATTCAGATTCATTCAGTCAGTCATTCATTCAGTCATTCAGTCATTCGATCAGTTTCATTCAGTCATTCAGTCAGTCATTCAGTCATTCATTTCATTCATTCATTCATTAGTCATTCATTCAGTCATTCATAGTCATTCAGTCATTCATTCATTCATTCAGTCATCAGTCATTCATTCAGTCATTCATTCAGTCATTCATTCATTCAGTCATTCATTCAGTCATTCAGTCATTCGATCAGTCATTCATTCATTCAGTCATTCATTCAGTCATTCAGTCATTCATTCAGTCATTCAGTCATTCATTCATTCAGTCATTCATTCAGTCATTCATTCAGTCATTCAGTCATTCATTCATTCATTCATTCAGTCATTCATTCAGTCATTCAGTCATTCATTCATTCAGTCAGTCAGTCATTCAGTCATTCAGTCATTCATTCAGTCATTCATTCATTCAGTCAGTCATTCAGTCATTCAGCCATTCATTCAGTCATTCATTCATTCATTCATTCATTCAGTCATTCATTCAGTCATTCAGTCAGTCATTCATTCAGTCATTCAGTCATTCGATCAGTCATTCAGTCATTCAGTCAGTCATTCAGTCATTCATTCAGTCATTCATTCATTCATTCATTCAGTCATTCATTCAGTCATTCATTCAGTCATTCAGTCATTCAGTCATTCAGTCATTCAGTCATTCATTCAGTCAGTCATTCAGTCATTCATTCAGTCATTCAGTTCATTCATTCAGTCATTCATTCAGTCATTCATTCAGTCATTCAGTCAGTCAGTCATTCAGTCATTCATTCAGTTTCTGCAACAAGGAGATGGATCCAAGAAAGCATGAAACTGGACACATGCTATACACTCTTAAGAAAGGGTGCTTAAAAGGTTCTTCACAGCGATGCCATAGAAGAACCATTTTTGGTTCCACGAAGAACCATTCAGTCAAAGAACATCTCTTTCTGACCTTTTTATAATCTGAAGAACCTTCTTTCACCACAAATAACCTAACAGAAAGGTTCTTCAGATGTTAAAGGCTCTTTATGGAACCATTTAGACAAAAAAGGTTCTTCTATGGCATCGTGAAACACCTTTTTAAGAGTGTAGATGGATATAGTGATATTCATGCCATGTCTAATGGCTGTGAGCAGTGTTTTCTGCATCAGTGTGGGCGATTTCTCCTGGACATCATCATCCTCATGATCTGGGGCACATCGCTCACGTCTGAGTATCGGAGAGGCTCCTGCGAGTGTGGATTGAGTTAGAGCTTAATGGCTCTATTCATATCTGTCATGTTGGCTGTGGAGTGAGTCTGCACACTTTCAGGCCGTTTTTTGAAGAACTTAATCTGGTTTCCTTCCTTCCTGTCCTCCTCCTCTCCCTGTTTCCTTCCTTCTCCTGGTGCTCTGAAGCAGTGAAATGGGTGAAAGTTTGCGCTCGGTGCTGTCTGACGCGGACCGTATCACTGCGTTAGATGAGAGGAACAGGACAACACATGATGGGACATGGGAGGACAGCCTTTGTGTCAATCTCAGAGATGCTTTCCAGTCAAATTATCCAGCTAATTGGGTCATTCCATGTCAAATAAACTTCAAAAACTTCCCCAACTAAAAATTTTTATTTTGCTAATATTTTTTCTGAATTTATGGCACTCACACTGGTATGTTCAATGCAGTTGCGTTGACAGATGTAAATGAGATACATCTCTAGTTTCAACGTTTATTTGTTCTTCAGACATTCCTCTTTAAAAGAAAAGAAGTATCATATTTTTGCAAATTGACCCACATTTGGTTTTTGACCACTGAAAATGTGTACATTTTAAAATTTTTACTCCTGGAGCCATATTGAAATTCCAATATCTCTGTAACCGAACCATATAGGGCCTTACAAATGACGGTACCAAAGGGAAAGTTTGTTAAGACCTAATATCTAAAAGGGCATTAAGATATATTTAATACTTCTTGAGTTAAAGGCATGCAAACTTTGGAGAAAAAATTGAAATGCATCCCATTTTGAGCACATGATATGCAACAAAGATTGCTAAAGTCAATAGATTTTACTAATAGAGTTACCAATCTCTGTGTTAAAATAACATTATGATGCTGCCATCTTTCTGAAGTCATTTTTACCCCCCTGTAATTTGGCTCTGAATCTCAGGTGAAAATTGCCATTTTGACCCCCCTCTACAAAACAGTGGATTACTCCGTTAATATTCATCCATGACATTTAATATTTGGCAGCAGCTATTAACACTAAGTGCAAATAGCATATTTTCTTAGCGATATATACTATTTACACTAAGTGCAAATAGCAGTATTTTTTACGATATGTTATTTTCATTAGTGCAAATAGCTATAGATTCTATTTACACTGTTAAAATAGCAATATTTTCTGCTATTTATATACTAATTGCAAATAGTGGCAATTATCTGCACCTCAGTATTGTAGTACATTATAAAACAGTATGCAATAATAACGTATTGAGTGTAAATTATAGTTTTAATTCAAATTATTAAATGGATGCCACCTTATTGGGACAATAAAGCCCTCACCTACACCTACCCGATACTTTATTTTCAACTTTTTCATTATTTACTTCATTTTTATTGAAAACAAATGCCTTTCCGATGCGATTATAAGATTTGAAAACAGAGAAAAAAAGTTCGGCAAAAGGCAGGTTCGAACTCGGGTCGATCGCGCCAAAAAGCACACGCCTTACCATCTACACCACTGAAACTGATGTTAAACAAGTGTATTTTTTCAGTGTTGACTAACCCAATCACACGTTAGTGGGCAGAGTTAGTGTAAGTAGCCTCTGCCAACAAGGCGGCTATTTGCACTTAGTGTAAATATTTTGGCTTTAATCACTATACATGTCTGTCTTTCTCCAGAAAAAATATTAGCAAAATCTAAAATTTTAGCCGGGGACCTCTGGTTGAGTTGACACGAATGACCCAATTGTGTTTCCTCTGTCTAATTTTAGAGATTAATCTAACGCTGAGACGTTCGGTGTGATGAATATCATATCATTCAGTTCTGTTGGGAAACTGTAAGTTTAGCAGTAAGTGTTTGGGGAATACTTGAAACAATGAGTAGTTTGGTGATTTCAGAGTAGTTAAAATAAGGTTAAACTACCCTTTTTTGTGTTTAAAAGTATTGAACCCTCATTTATTATAAAATATCTGGCTCAAAAGCAGTGCATATCTCAGCGGGTGCCACTGAATCAAATGTAAACACACAATTATGCTAAATATGACCTACAAAAATAATAACACCCTATTGTCTATTTTCTGTAACTGACTTGAAAACATTGATTAAAGCAGTGTTTACACACTACAGGTAAGATGTAAGAGACTTCTGGGAACAGTGAGTTGTTTTTGTTCTCAATGTTTGTTCCATCCAAATGAATCATTACAGTAGAATGAATCACAGTTCTGTGTAACGGCTCTCTGCTGAACAAATAAACATTTAAAACCAGCCTACGCTGGTGAACTGGTCTCCAGCTGGGTAGTCTTGTCTGTTTTGTTGGTTTTTTTGTTATCAACAGTTTTTTATTTTATTTCTTTCACACATAACACAACATAACATCCAAAATATAACAAAACAAAACAACAGACACATACTCAACATCTCAAGGTTCAATCAAAAGGGAGGGAGAGAGGGAAGCACAACAAGAACACAAAAGTCACTCCTTTATACAATCACGTATATTCAACAAAAAACACTGCCAAGCATCAATGGTCGAAGGCCTGGCCCCACCGACTCACGCCGTTGTACATTCACATGACACTATTTGCAGGAGGCTACGGATCCAATATGCCTCTCTACACATGTGTGGTGTAAACCAGTTCTGGATTATTGTCTGTAAAACCAGCAAACAACATTCTCTTTTGCATTGAACTAATACAGAGACCAGAATCATCATTAAGAAGACACAAACTTGGGTTAACAGACCAATCAATTCTCAGTAATGATGACAAAACCAGGTTTACATGTGTCCATAGACTGATGACGACAGGACATTCCCAAAACATATGCAGAAAAGTGCCTGATGATGTAGTGTTACATATATGGCAGATCAAATTTGACTGTAGTTTCATTTTAAATCTTTTGTAAGGAGTTATGTATGCTCTATGAACGACTTTGAAGTGAATAAGACGATGAGCCAGATTTTTAGATGTTAAGCTGTTTTGTTGGCTTTTATGGGATTTTGGGTACTTGTCTGCTCATCAGCTTTAATTTTAATGTAGATAAATCAGTTAAAAACCATCCTGTGCTGGTTTAAGGGTTTTTAATAGCATTGAATAGCTGATAAATAAAGGTCTGTTAATGTTAAGTTACCATTGCAGTGTTAGAATGATCTAGAGCAGGTTTACAGTGAATGTGATCTGTGGTCATCGTTTGACCAGCACATTACAGTGGACGCTCGGGGATCTGATGGTCTCTGCTGGATTTCACAGATCAATAAACCTGCATCCACTTTAATCCTAAAGCAAACCTCTCTGTTCAGTCCAGATGAAGAATCACTGCAGACCGTCTGCTTGAAAATAAAGCTGTGTTTTTAGAGACGTTTATATCTTACTTTACCTCATTCTGTAACTGAACTCAAGTGTGACACAGAGTAAATGAAACCCAGATTAAATTAGACTGAGGTGCTTTACTGGTCTTAGCCGGCTTCTTTCAGCCCCAAAACCCTGTAAAACCACCAGACCAGATCAGCCTGAGTTTATGTGTAGGCTGTTTATGTATTTATTTATTCTCAGCAGAGAATTCATAGTTTTCAGTCACGTGACCGGCTCGAAGACTCGGAGGGCAAAACATCTATAGGACTGCAGGACAAGCGTGCCAATCTGTTTCCCAGCCGCAAATATTTATATCACCTCTCAAAAGAATAAAACAAAGGTATTTCTGAACAAAATGCAAGTTTTGGCCATTTGCAATCAATATTAAGCACCCGCGGCAATA
>JALXFT010000200.1:0-17288 GCA_023376895.1 Aspiorhynchus laticeps
TATTAAAGTAATTAGCAAAGCAGCGGGAGAGTTGTCCATTTTGATAACTCTCAAAGGAAGAGGGTAATTATCAGGGTTTGAGCGTTTTTGCCGGAGGAGAGAGAGACAGCTAGACTGTTCCTCTGATGACAGCCAAAAAGTGCGGTAAGAAAAAACGCGTATGATTTCCCACTGACCTGCCAGGCTAACCCACTCATACAAACAGGAGGTTATTCATTCATCCCCATACACACTGGGATGCATGTGGTGTACCTTTGTGTGCGGGATGTCTGTTTGCACAATCTACGTAGCTTCATTGGGGCGCCTTTTTTAAAAAGCAGGCACATCGCCCAGTGTTGACAAAGCTGGGTATCTCCTGCTGTCTGCTTGTTTCGTGTGCATCGAGTGGAAAGAATCAATTATCCCAGCACACAACTCACTGTTTTAATATCTGACTCATAATTAGATTGCAGGGGGATCTCCCTGGTGTGCGTAGATCAGGGTTTTTAATATGTACACTACCATTCAAACGTTTGGGTTCAGTAAGAGTTTTTAAGAAATTAATACTTTTATTCAGCAAGGATGCATTAAATTGACCAAAAGTGACTAAAGACATTTACAAGGTTACAAAAGAAAAGATTTATATAATTCAAATAAATGCTGTTCTTTTTAACTTCCTATTAAATCAAAGAATCCTGAAAAAAGGTTTCCACAAAAATAATAAGCAGCACAACTGATTTTAACATTATGAAAGCATAAGATTTTTTTCTTAAATCAGCATATCAGAATGAATTCTGAAGGATCATTTGACACTGACGAATGGAGTTCTGGCTGCTAAAAAATCTAAAATATGTTAAATTTTAAAATATATAAGAATTTTACAATATTTAACAAAATAACTGTTTTTACTCTATTTTTGCCCAAATAGATGCAGCCTTGGGTAACAAATAAAAAAAATTTTTTTTTTACTTATATATATTTTTTAAACTGACCCCAATAAGAAAAAAACTAAAAAATCCAACGAGTTGCAAGCTCATCGCTTTTCAAGTTTACATTATTGTAATTTTTATTTATAATTTACATAAAATTATTTAGTATGTATTATATCACACAATATCATACATTAGTATTATTTATACAGATTTTTAAAATTGACTCCATTAAAGGGGACCTATTATGCAAAAATCACTTTTATAAGGTGTTTGAACACAGTTGTGTGGCCGCAGTGTGTGAAAACAACCAGCCTATAATGTTAAAAATCCACCAACTAATTTTTTAATAAAACCAATAAATCATAAACTGTCATGAGCCGGGTTTGATTCCAGTTTCCTTTTCTTTTCTATTTCTCGCTTTGCCTCTTAGTCTCAGCTGTTCGCGTTCACGGCACCTGTTTCCTTTTGACGCTGATTTGTTCCTCTATTTCTACCTGTGTGTTGCTAGACTACTTTGTCGGATTATTATGCTTTGCAGCCATTCTGCCAACTCTCTTTTGATCTTCTGCCAGAACTCTGTGTTTTTTGTCTAGGACTGTTTTTGTCTAGTCCTGTCGAGTCCTGTCAAGTGTCTGACGTATCTCTGCACAGCCTCTCAGTTGTCGGCTGCCTGTGGTCCATTTGCCTTCGGGCGCAGCCTTTCGGACTGTACTGCCTTCTGTGGAAGTTGCTGCTCGCTACTCCGGCCAGGACCGCACATCCCCTCGCTCAAGTCCAGTCAGCTACTGGGTTCCAGTTTTGTTTTTGTTTAATCCCAGTTCTGTCAATGCCTTTTCTGTCTAGCGAACACAGACTGCCTGAGTTCGTATTTAGAAGAGTTATGTTGAAGAATAAATATTCTATGTTTTGACTTGCCTTCTGCCTCTGGATCCTTTTGTGCTGACAGAATAATCCGACCAAGACATGGACCCGGTGAAGGAGACTCCCATTTACTTTGCAGTAAGAGCGCAGGGCGTGATGCTGGGCCGAAATGAGGTGGAGCTTGTTGCCGTCAAGCACGCCGTGGAGGTCCTGTCCGCCCAGGTTATGGAGCTAACCGGTCAGTTACAGAGTCTGCGTTCCACCCTATCCTCTCCGCAGCCTCGTTATCTCCCTGAACCACGCATCAATAATCCACCTTGTTACTCTGGACAGCCTACTGAATGCCGAGCTTTTTTGACACAGTGTGAGGTGATTTTTTCCCTCCAACCCTCGACTTATGCCGAGGACCGCTCCAAGGTAGCTTTTGTACTTTCGCTCCTTACTGGGCAGGCCCGCGACTGGGGAGCGGCTGTGTGGAGGTCTGAGGCCGGCTGCTGTGAACTGTTTTCAACCTTCAAAGAGGAGATGGTAAAGATCTTTGACCGCTCTGTTTATGGACATGAGGCTTCTCGACAGCTGGTGACACTTCGCCAGGGGAGGCGATCAGCCACAGATTACGCCATAGAATTCCGCACCTTAGCTGCCACCTGCGAATGGAACGAGCAGGCTCTCTCTGCGAGTTTTCTGAAGGGCCTCTCAGGGGATATCAAGGAGGAGATTCTCTCTCGTGATCCGCCCACCGGTTTGGACCAATTGGTCGAGCTGGCCATTCGCCTCGACAAGCGTTTTGAGTCGCGCCGTCGCGCACGCTACTCCACGCCCGAGCCAAGGACAGTTCCCCTTATTGTCTCACCCCCCACAGTGGTTTCGCCTGTTCCTGATCCCATGGAACTGGGGGGTCTTCGCATCTCCACTGCTGAGCGTCAGCGTTGCATCACAGGGGGGCTCTGCATGTATTGTGGCACACAGGGACATTTCGCCACAAGGTGTCCAGTAAAAGAGAGGGCTCGCCAGTAGACCGGGGAGTACTGGCGAGCGTGGACCGCTTACCCCATCCGTACGAGCCCCATCTCACAAGGCTCGTACCTCCCTCACTGCCCTCCTGCGCTGGGGTGGCTCTACCTTTTCCTGCGCAGCTCTGGTTGACTCGGGGGCCGAAGGGAACTTTATGGATGAGAGGTGGGCACTTGATCACGGCATACCTGTTCAGGAGTTAAACGACCCTATAACTATGTATGCTCTGGATGGTCGCATCCTTTCCAGGATTCTTCGTGCCACAGCTCCAGTGAGCCTCACCATTTCCGGCAACCACCAAGAGACTATTTCCTTTTTTATTTTTAGTTCCTCCCTCTCGCCCATCATTTTGGGGCATCCCTGGTTAACTCAACATAACCCTCAGTTTAACTGGGTAGATGGGACTATTTTGTCTTGGGGATTGTCTTGTCACGTTAAGTGTCTTATCTCAGCTATGCCTGTTGTGTCTTCTGTTCCTGTCTTTCAGGAGGAGCCCGGTGATTTGTCAGGTGTTCCGGAGGAATACCACGATCTGCGAGCGGTGTTCAGTCGGTCACGGGCCGCTTCTCTTCCTCCCCATCGACCGTATGACTGCAGCATTGACCTGGTCCCGGGCAGCACGCCCCCTCGTGGTAGACTTTATTCCTTGTCCGCTTCCGAACGTGAAGCGCTCGAGAGATACCTTGCCGACTCGCTGGCCGCCGGTTCTATTTTTCCTTCCACCTCTCCGGCCGGGGCGGGGTTCTTTTTCGTGAAAAAGAAGGATGGCTCTTTGCGTCCCTGCATTGATTATCGTGGGCTTAACGAGATGAATATTAAGAACCGGTACCCGCTACCTCTCATGTCATCTGCCTTCGAAATCCTGCAGGGAGCAAAGATTTTCACGAAATTGGATCTCCGCAATGCGCATCACTTAGTGCGCATCAAGGAGGGAGATGAGTGGAAGACTGGGTTCAACACTCCCTTAGGTCACTTTGAATAACGGGTACTTCCGTTCGGGCTCGTCAACGCTCCAGCTGTTTTTCAAGCATTGATTAACGATGTCTTGAGGGACATGCTCAATATTTTTGTTTTTGTTTACCTGGACGATATTCTTATTTTTTCTAATTCTCTCCAGGAACACACCCTGCACGTGCGCCGGGTGCTTCAACGCCTGTTAGAGAATCGTCTTTTTGTTAAGGCAGAGAAATGCGTCTTTCACGCCAGTTCGGTTTCATTTTTAGGTTCGGTCGTGTCCACCGAAGGCATCGGTATGGATCCAGCCAAGGTGCGCGCTGTTATGGATTGGCCTGTTCCCGACTCTCGTACAGCTCTCCAAAGATTTTTGGGGTTTGCTAATTTTTATCGTCGTTTTATCCAAAATTTCAGTCAGGTGGCCGCCCCTCTTATGGCCCTCACGTCGACCAAGTCACTTTATGCATGGTCCAACGTGGCCCAAGAGGCATTCGATCGCCTTAAAGGATTATTTTCTTCCGCACCTATCCTGATAACCCCTGACACGTCAGGACAGTTTATTGTCGAGGTAGACGCGTCAAGCATTGGAGTGGGAGCTGTGCTTTCACAGCGCTCGTCACAAGATGACCGAGTTCACCCGTGCGCCTTTTTCTCCCATCGCCTCTCACCGGCTGAACGCAACTATGATGTGGGTAACCGTGAACTCCTGGCCATTCGATTGGCTTTGGGCGAGTGGCGTCACTGGCTGGAGGGGGCAGCCCAGCCATTCATTGTTTGGACTGATCACCGAAATTTGACGTACATTCGTTCGGCTAAGAGGCTTAATGCCAGACAGGCACGATGGGCTTTATTCTTTGAGCGGTTCGATTTTACTATCTCTTACAGACCCGGCTCAAAGAATACTAAGCCTGATGCGCTCTCTCGGCAGTTCGATTCGTCTGAAGACGACTCTGTTACAGAGACTATTTTGCCTGAGGGTCTTGTAATGGGGAGCTTGGTCTGGGGGATCGAACGGCAGGTTAAGAGAGCTCTCGCTCGTGTTACTGTTCCTCGTTAGTGTACTGCTGGAAAATTGTTTGTTCCTAGGTCTGTTCTTCCCGCGGTTCTCCGCTGGAGTCATGCGTCGAAGCTCGTTGCACACCCTGGTATTAGAGGTACTCTGGCCACCGTCCGCCAGCGGTTCTGGTGGCCGGCCTTGGCCCATGACGTTCGCCGTTTCGTTATCTCTTGCCCTGTCTGCGCCCAGTCCAAGTCTAGTAATTCCCCTCCCGCTGGGTTGCTTCGCCCTCTCCCTATTCCATCTCGTCCTTGGTCGCACATCGCTTTAGATTTCGTTACGGGTTTGCCTCCCTCCGCAGGTAATTCGGTAGTGCTTACGGTCGTTGATCGTTTCTCTAAAACGGCCCGTTTTATCCCTCTTCCTAAGCTCCCTGCGGCTAAGGAGACGGCCCTAGCCGTTTTCGATCACGTTTTTAGGGTTCACAGGCTACCCACTGACATTGTCTCGGATAGAGGCCCTCAATTTGTCTCTCAGTTCTGGAGGGAATTCTGTCGACAGATCTGAGCTACGGTTAGTCTGTCGTCAGGATTCCACCCACAGACTAATGGACAGGCCGAACGCGTTAATCAGATCCTCGGTCGTTTGCTCCGTACTCTGGCTGCACACAACCCCTCATCCTGGTGTGAGCAGCTGGGTTGGGCCGAATACGCCTATAATTCGCTGCCGTCGTCATCCACCGGGATATCTCCGTTTCATTGTTGTCTTGGTTACCAGCCACCATTATTCTCCGCACAAGAATCGGAGAGCTCCGTCCCCTCTGTCCAAGCCCTTATTAAGCGCTGCCAGCTTACCTGGAAGAGGGTACGGAGGACTTTATGCAAATCTGGAAGACGCATCTGTCGGGCCGCCAATCGCCACCGTTCTAAAGCCCCTAGATATATTTGTGGCCAGAGAGTGTGGTTGTCCACTCGTAATTTACCCCTTCGGTCTCCGTCGCGTAAGCTAGCGCCCAAATTTATTGGCCCGTTTTCTATTGTCAAGGTTCTTCATCCGATGGCGGTGCGGCTTAGACTACCCAGTTATTTACAGCGGGTCCACCCAGGCTTCCACGTCTCGTGT
The DNA here is from genome assembly GCA_023376895.1 of Aspiorhynchus laticeps. NCBI lineage: Eukaryota > Metazoa > Chordata > Actinopteri > Cypriniformes > Cyprinidae > Aspiorhynchus > Aspiorhynchus laticeps. The sequence continues at coordinate 5,860 of JALXFT010000200.1, forward strand.
ATCAAACCCCCCCCCGTTCTGGTCGAGGGATCACCGGTGTATAGGTGATCCCTATACACCAAGAAATCAAGAAATTGTTGGCCACCCGCCCTCAGGGAAGGGGTTTTCAGTACCTGGTCGATTGGGAGGGGTACGGCCCGGAGGAGAGAAGCTGGGTCATTCTGGACCGCTCGCTCATCGAGGACTTCCTTCGCTCTCGCCAGTCTTCTTTCTCGGGAGCGCCAGGAGGCGCTCCTCGGGGGAGGGGTACTGTCATGAGCCGGGTTTGATTCCAGTTTCCTTTTCTTTTCTATTTCTCGCTTTGCCTCTTAGTCTCAGCTGTTCGCATTCACAATCAGCGCTCGCGCTCGCACCTGTTTCCTTTTTTTTTCTTTTTTTTTTTTCTTTTTTAGTTTTATTTGTCACATACACAATTACATAGAGAGTATATAACCAGTAGTGAAATGTATTCTCTGCATGTAACCCATCCTAAGTGAACACACACCCGGAGCAGTGGGCAGCCATGTTACAGCGCCCGGGGAGCAGTTGGGGGTTCGGTGCCTTGCTCAAGGACACCTCAGTCGTGGTAACAATCCCTGCCGGACCTGAGATTCGAACCCACAACCTTCCGCTTACAAGTCCAACTCACTATCCATTAGGCCACGACTGCCCCACCTTGACGCTGATTTGTTCCTCTATTTCTACCTGTGTGTTGCTAGACTACTTTGTCGGATTATTATGCTTTGCAGCCATTCTGCCAACTCTCTTTTGATCTTCTGCCAGAACTCTGTGTTTTTTGTCTAGGACTGTTTTTGTCTAGTCCTGTCGAGTCCTGTCAAGTGTCTGACGTATCTCTGCACAGCCTCTCAGTTGTCGGCTGCCTGTGGTCCATTTGCCTTCGGGCGCACCCCTTCGGACTGTACTGACTTCTGTGGAAGTTGCTGCTCGCTACTCCGGCCAGGACCGCACATCCCCTCGCTCAAGTCCAGTCAGCTACTGGGTTCCAGTTTTGTTTTTGTTTAATCCCAGTTCTGTCAATGCCTTTTCTGTCTAGCGAACACAGACTGCCTGAGTTCGTATTTAGAAGAGTTATGTTGAAGAATAAATATTCTATGTTTTGACTTGCCTTCTGCCTCTGGATCCTTTTGTGCTGACATAAACAGTCTCTCCAAGCAAGCTGTTTCAGATTCTCCCTCTGTGCACGTCACTGAGGGGAAAAAGTCCTGCCCATTTGTGACGCTGCCCAATAAGCATAAACACAGCCCTGAGTGAGAAGCTGCGGTCCACCATTACTGGAGATATATACAATGTCAGCACAAAAGAGGCTTTACGAGTGTTGTGTTTTGGGATGCACTTATGAACATAGGAGTCGCCATAATCTCCTCCCATCTGAGCCGAGGACACTGTGGTTAAATTTCATTTTCGAAGGAAATATCCTGGAAAACATCGGTAACGTCCCCTAAATGTTTAGGAATTAATACCAATGCTTCGTGCACGAACGTCAGCTCCAGAAAAAGTAAGTATCACGCGTTTGTTTTCCAAATTGCCTTTCTGAAAGAAAGAGTTTTTCTTGTCACTCTGTAAGGCTAATTGCTAAAGCTATCATTGTCTCTTGTGTGTTTTCACTGATGCTGTCTTCAAGTGCTATCAGAATTGATCGTGAATAGGAATGTGGTAGTTAAAAGTTGCATATGAAAGCAATGTGAGTCGATCGCTAGAAGTTTTTGAGCTCATAATCAGAAGTGGGACTTATAAAGTTTGTGATAGCATGAGACCAGCTATGTTGTTATTTTTATCCCGCCGTGCTTCCTGTCTGTGTAATTCATAAACGCGAATTTATTATGCACAGCATAATCAGATGACTGACTTTGAAACCGAGTAGTTTTCTGTAAAGATAACAGGCTTGTATTAATCGTGTAATGTTTATTTGCAAAGGCTAGCACTACTAATGCCAGCTTGAGCTCTTGAAGCTCCGCCCTCTTCTCCGGGAGCAACAGCTCACTTGCATTTAAAGCAACACACTCAAAACAGCGTGTTTTGGCTCACACCCTAAAAATGGCAATTTTAACAAGCTATAAAAATTTATCTGTGGGGTATATTGAGCTAAAACTTCACATATACGCTCTGGGGACATCAGAGACTTATTTTACATCTTGTAAAAAGGGGCATAATAGGTCCCCTTTAAGAATAAATACACTCACATGAGCCAAAAGAAATCCCCTTTGAAACTTTTAGTCAGCCACTACTTGTGCCCATTATGTAAACAGAAAGGTTTTATGGGGAGAGACTTAGGAAGACCAAAGGATTTTATGCAATAATGTGCAAGAATAAGAAACTTCAAGAGCTTGTTGGACATCTAAAAAAAATCATTAAAAAAATATATATCAACATTTCCACTATGTCTTTGAAGAGGTTTTCACTTTCTTCCAGGTGGCAGAGGCTGTTTTATCTTGCTGCTCCGAAGGCAAATTCAAAAAAGAGCCTGAAAAGGGATGAGAGGTGAAGTATACACACTTTCTTTTGAAGTATATGATCATGCATCAAACAGAATAACTGAATATATATCTGCTTCCTGTAATATCACCAAGCAAAAGCCCTTTTAGTACAAACAGTAATCAAAGCCTCAAATCCAAATCTGCTGATGGACAGCTACGTCGATTATTACAATTCATTAACATTGCGCTAAACCTCTAGGGTGTGATTTGTCAATGCTCCACCTCAAGATCAACACCCCAGACATGGATGTAATTATGTACAGAACAGAAAACGCATTAGTCTTTGGTTTGGTCTTGATTATGTCCAGAGGCCAGGTCTTTCACGAAAGCTCATGAAAACTGCATTACTTCATACAATCATGAAGACATGAGATCACAGGATCCTGAGCTACTGATCTTCCCTGTCTCCCACTGTCTAGGTGGCTATTAGTGACTCTGGCAGCTATTTAATATAAATGAGGACTCAAAATGATATGACAGGCAGATATGCTCCTGAACGTGGGTTCTTATGAGGGCTGTGCATCATTACTCAGTGCACAGCTAACTGTGTAATGGGCTGTTTGTTTGACTCACTGCAGGATACATGGCAAGATAAAAACTAATAGGCCCAGTTCTATTTCTGTTCTGGGGCTGTGCAGAAACTAGGCAACAATCCAGTCCCAAATCAGGCATAACCGCGCTGCCACCCACAACCAATTATAGTGAAAGTAACACTAAGGAGACAAGCACACAGGAGGATGTACATCTAAATATTAAGCACTTTCTCACACAAACACATATATTTGCTGAGCTAAACTAGAATATTTTCTGCAATATTTTAGAGTAGGCAATATAAATAGACAAACCATTTAACTTGGGCTTTGTATCAAATTTATGTTCTGGAACCATTGGGCCAACGATTGAACTTTGATAAACTTGAGTGTTTTAACATCTGTGTCTGGGACAGACTATTAGTTTGATAAAAAAAAACATCCATATCAAGTGTTATTTAAGTCATCCAATATGGCTCATTCAAGCAAACGCTTCCCTCAGATATGAATCTCTGTCTTTTCACAGATGCCAGTTACCATGATTCACACTTAAAAGCTGACACTCGGAGTCATCACTCCACCTTCACACATCTGCTATGATGACATCATGATAAATCCATTCCTCCAACAGCTGCATAGAAATATTTAATGACAATAAAATCAATAAAAGAACTATAATAATTTAGAATAAATGTTTGTTTTAAATTGTCTAAATACTTAAATATAATAATACTTTAATATAACCCATGCCTTGAAAAATATTGTGCACATTTGCTTTGTATCAGATATAAAAACTTAGGAAAAGGCCAATGGTAAGTTTAAAGTATTAATGTCAGAAATGTGCACATCACCAACTCATTAGTTGTAATTTATGAGAAATATGTAGCCTATGCAATGGGAGCTTTATCAGTGGTTTCAGATCAGTTCTGGTGCAGACTGGCCCTCCTCAGGCCATGTTTGCTTGATTCCGTCTGGTCCAGATCTCTCTGTCTATTCCAGAAGCCTTACATTTAGCCAATTAAAATCTTGATGTGTGCCTACGAAGAAGCTCCCTTTAGTTAGTGCAGTGCCCCCCTGATTTTTGGGGGTTTCTATACAGCTATTTTGTATCTTTCTAATCACCACACTGAACATTTGACAGGTTCTTAATAGATTAAACGGTAATTATTGACTCTGATGTCTGATTATAATTTGCAGTTTACATCAGCATTGTTATATGTTATAGAACAGAAATAATATGATCATTCATAAACAGTAATGGGGGTGGTATTATTTTAATTGTAATACATTTTTGTATTATAATTAAATGTAATACAATTACATTTTGTATACAATTATTGTAAGATAACTGTGAAAGTAAAGCAAGTATAATCCAGAAATATACAATAAATTCACAATATTTTTTTTTTCAATGCACGATAACTGTGTAATGTAAAATGCCCCTCAGTCCATGTACATTTTTGTTTTGAGAACAACAAACACTGAGTTTTATCCCCATTCACAAATAAAGACAAAGTGTTCATCTAAACTTACAGCTACCACAGGCTATTGTGATTTGATTCTACTAGAGAAGTGGAAAAAAACTACTAGAAAGAGACAGATAAACCTGCCAACTAAACTAATTGTCCACATTCAAACATTCAAGTTAAGTTTCAGGCCAGAAAAACTCTGGTGCATGTAAGAGTAGCCAGCTAATCTGCTTTCTTTAGTGAGTTGGGAAAATCCAATTTCAGAAATCTATAATTCCATAAAAGTTAATAAGCAGCCACAAAGCCTGCTGAGCTCCTGAGGGAGTGAGAGATAGATACGGTGTGCGAGAGAAAGCCAGAGAGAGTAATGGGTAAGATGTGAGCGAGTCTGTGTGAGACCCTATAAAACTCAGTTGGGAGAACGCTGAGGGTACGTGACTGAGGAGAACGGCAAAAATGGGGGGGGGGGAATGCTATTTTAAAAATGAGCAAAAAGACACCGCTTTATATGTCGAGTATATGAACAATGTTTTAAAAACAGGGCTCAATGAATATCGATAACATCACTCGGAAAACTCTATAGATTCTCATATACAGACTCTCTGTTTGCCCATAAGTGCTTCTGATCACTTTAAGATCACTGTAATTTCCTTTGGTGTGCAGTTCACCATTAGTCCCAATGACTGTCACAATTGTTTCCCAGGGTACGTAATCAAACCTCTGCAGTGCATCCTGAATGCTGCAGCACCTTTATTAAACTTTCCCAAGTACTTCCACATCATATCGCTGCTTTTTAACTCCACCTCTTCCCTATTCCTGCTAAAATCAATTCAAAACACCTAAAGATAGTCAATGGCCAAGCACGTTCCTACGTCCTCATAAAAGAAACTAGGCTGCCTTGTATCTTTATTAGCATTCACTATAAAAAGTGATTTTTCAAATGAAGTTGTAAAAAAAAAAAAGGTTATTGGTTTCACAATAACATACTATTTCACTTTCTACTTCAAAATTTCATGTTTAATTCAATGTGTTACTTGACATTTCTTTAAAATTAAGATAATTAAGGTTGGATATTCTTTAAAATAAAATTAAGGTTGGACTATTTTAACGATGTCCTTACTACCTTTCTGGGCCTTGAACATGTCAGTTGTGTTGCTGTCTATGCAGGGTCAGAAAGCTCTCGGATTTCATCAAAAATACCTTAATTTGCGTTCCGAAGATGAACAAAGGTCTTACGGGTCTGGAACGACTTGGAGTAATTAATGACAGAATTTTCATTTTTGTGTAAACTATCCATTTAGTGGGGTCCAATGATGTTTTGAAGCCCAATGGCTTTCATTGCATGGACAAAAACAACTGGAACATTCTTCACAACATCTTTTTTATCTGCAAAATAAAGAAAGTCATACAGGTTTGGAGCGACTTCTCATTTTGAGGTTAAACTCTCTCTTTCAATGTAAATCTACAAGGGTGCCTGAAACCTAAACTCCCACATCCATTATCCAACATACTCATTTCATATAAGCACCAATGAGCCACTTACTGCTGTTGTGACAGATGTTTATGTTACATGAGACGAGAGATGGATTCTAGTACTGAATGTTCATGGCTTCTGGGAGAGAGGTGTGGTCTACAGTGGGAGGAGTCTGAGTGATGAGTAATGAAACAGGTAATATTATAGCAATGGCATATTATCATTCAAAAAGCAATTGAAAATATTTACCAGCTATCTGATTAGTGAAGTAAATACACATTTGATCTTGACTCAAAAAAAACAACAAAAAAAAAACAAAACGCTTTTGATTACAAATTCTGATTCTGATCTAAGATTGATGTTCTCCATATCCTTGGCAGAATGTAATTACAGATCTCGGCTGGACACCTGCCGTATCTTGGAACAGCTCTGTAATGCATTCACTGCCTCAGAGGGCACCGCCAGAGGTGCTGTACTCCAAATCACTCATCAAAGACTTCCAGTCAGCATTAACATGTAAGACGGTGGGCACCAGGCTCAAATTATACTTTAGATTCATATCAGGTTTTGTTTTGCTCTCAGCTGCTCATGAAAATGAGACCTTGTGTCTCACATAGACGTGCTCTAGGCTGGTTCGGATTTGTCTAGTGTCCAGACTCTTTGATAAAAAAAAAAATCACTCGGATGTTCTGGGGTGTGGTGGATGGTTTTCATAAGAGATGTTGAGAGAAATGAGGAAGACAAAAAGAAAACATTTTACACATCCCATTTAATCTTGCTCATTTTTGTGATAATATATAAGTAGATAAATAATATGTGCACAACCTTGTTCACTGTTTATCATAATTTTATTTAAGTCTTGCATTTATTGATCTACAGAGCTCATTTGACCACAACATCCGACTCAGTTCTCAAAATATCAAAAAATATTTATGGTTAAATATCAAACCTGAACTTACTCTAGAGATTAAAAAGTACCAATACAACTCAACATCTCAGCGATTTGATGGTTTAACCTTGAGAAAAGTCAATGATTCCTTACTGATTTGTGTCAAATCTGTTCTTTTCTAGTCTGTCAATTACAAGCTCTAACACACTCATTACAACTGATGACAAAATCATATGATATTGTGTGACCTGGATCATATGAAAACATAACTTTAATAGGGTTTTCCAATTACAGTCATGGTTAAATTACATATTTGGTTAGGAGTGAGAAATGATGGTTAGGTTTAAGTTTGAAATGGACAAAAATGGTGAAATATTGTACTGTAAGTTGGGATGTTTTAATAAGGTTTAATAAATGGAAAGAAATCCATGAATCACAACAAATAGCCTCCTGACTATCACAACAGCAATGTGTTGGGCACTATAAGTTTACGAAAAAAAATTATGAACAATCAAGAAAAAAATAATCAGAGTGATTTTACAATAATGGTTAGATATAAGGTTCGGTTAGGAGTGGGGTTTCATAGGTTTAAGTTTGAAATGTATATCCATTTACCATTTTGGTTATTATTGTGACTTCTCATGACACTGGGTTGTACCTTGCATAAAATCAATGAAGCTACTGTATGACATAAGTCCATTATGTGGTCTTTCATGCTAAAACCAACAATATGGAAACTTATATTGTTACATGTAGACAAAGAAATGCAAAAATAGGTGGTTTCTAACTTCTAAATTGGATAAAATCATCACAACATACAAGAACCCTATTGAGGCCGGGACGGACATATGCAAATTAACCCTAAATAGCTCCCACTCAGGAATTAGAAATTTAGATCAAATTCCTTTTTTTTTTGTGCTGTCAGACAGAGGTCCCAAATGAGCAGTTTCACTCAGCTCTAAAGTTACTGCTGATCTACTTTTATGAAATCTTTGAAAAAAGAAAGAATATGCATTGTATAGAGGGTCCAAAAACCTGAGACTACTAAATCTGAGATACAAGATGTAAACTGAATAAAAAATATTTTAAATTCAATAGTTTTTAAATATTTTAAAAACTATTTCTAGGTCACTAATCAAAGAAGCAAATATGTGACATTGACCATGTGAACTCATTTGTACAGGTCTGATGCACTAAACGTCACAGTTCTGGTTCAGGCAGCAGAAGATGAAAAAGGAGGCCAGTTGTTATGGGGCTCAGCGGAGACAGAGTGAACATTAAATAATGAATGACTAAGGCACAGATCTCTCAGCCCCCATCACCTTTGTCATTACCTCATAGCCTCACACAGCAAACACAAGCGCACTCTCACTGATGCATATTTTAGCCAGCGAATCCCGCCAAACATCACTTGCTTCCAGAGACCTACTTGACCCAGAGAGCAGTTCTTCACCATCAAAAATGCAACGTGAGTCATGTAGCATTTTAAAAGCGTGACGACAGACTCTTATTAAAGTCCTTAAAAGGGCCAAAATCACACACAAACCCGACTCAAGCATTGTAAGCAAATGCGAGTATGAGTGAAAAACATCTGAGATATGAAAACCAAGAACTATAAGCCACCAACACGAAGAGTCTGAGAAGACTAGAAGAAACAAACCTAAAAATTGTTAAATAAATGGAAAAAAATCCAGGAATCACAACAGACTGAATCTCCCAATGCCAATGATTTGGGCTTTAAAAGACATCAATTTAGACATTTTATAAGCATTCAAGAAAAATGAATACAAAATATCAATTAAGTAATTTCAGAATTGCAGATTTTTTGCATATTACAATCTGGAGAGTGTGGAAAATTATAATCTGCTTTAACAATGGAGGAATATACCTGTGCATCCATTACTGGTGTCAGTCTGACAGAGGTAGTGCTACAAAGCAATAATTAGGGACAAAGGCACATACCTCACTAATGCCCACCTCTGAATCCTTCCTGAAGAACAGAGCAACTACAGGAGGCGTTAAAGTCAGGAATATGATGATCCGTCACCTGTTCGGTCTTCGCCAGACCACCTCTGACTCGACTCCCCCTCTGCCAGCCGTACAAGTGGGCTCTCTCATAGCCGGTCCCCTGATATAGACACACGGAGAGGTGAAAGGAAGGAGGCGTGGTTCCATAGCAGATAAATAAAAAAGGGCGGGAGGGAAAGAAGTCCCTCAATCTACAATTTAATTTCGTCCACTCCCCTCTCTTGTTGTCTCTCTTTCCCTCTCTCTCACAGTTACTCTTCCCCTCATGCATATTAACACGTCCCTGTTTCCCCTTATTCTCCCACACACATGGGGGAAACTCTATCACTCTCTCTAACTCTCTTTTGCTCTCCTCGAACTCCGTTTTTTAAACTCTTTCTGGGCTCTCTGAGCTGGTATTCATCCGGCAGCAGTGTGACTGAATCAGGGCAGCTCTGGCCATCTGTTGGAGCCTCAGAGTTTCACCTATTCACATGGGTTCTAAAGCTGCGGGTCTGGCAGCGACGAGAGAAAAGAAGGGGTGGGGATAAGGGATCAATCTTAGCGTAGGAGGGCAGGGGACTGGATCGCAGGGTACAGAGACAGTATTATTGGACTGGCAACTATCAGAAGCACTGGAGAGCAGAGGGCTGTTAACAGGGGCACAAACAAACTGCAAAGTTGAGTGCTCAAAGAAACAACTGTGAAAAAAAAATGTGGGACACAATTAGATGCATACAGATGAACTTAGAAGAGTAAATAAGTAAATAGAATTATTCAAATGTTTAAAAAATTAATACAAATATTTAAATGTATTTAAATGAATTAATATTTAAATTAAAATTCAATTAAATCTTTCAACCAAAGTGACATTTTTTTCATACAGGAATCAACAATTTGCAGTGATGCCGAGTTGAAATCAAGTAAAATAGACTAGACGCTACATTTATAGAAAGTGTTTTGGGTTATGGGTTAGTTAAGGGCTCACAAAAAAGGTGTGGCTTCAGTGAAAGGGGTCTGGCTTCATTAAGTAAGTATGAATAAAATGATACTGCAAACCTTTTGTTATCGTTATATTCAGTCTCTTTAACAGTACTTTCTATTACGTGGCTTACTGAGAAGATATGTGCTATTCTAATCTTACAGTTTTCACATTTTGGATAATTAAACTATTTAAAAAATTGCAATGAAGAGGCCATAATGTGTGAGACTTAGTGTGGGCTCTTTCGACTTGGACCGGTAAGCAAACACTTAGCAGTAGAGTGCAACAGTGCCTGTCAAATTTTCAGTGACCTAGGTTCACAAAGTATTTTTTCTCATTGATTTGTCCCATAGGGGGTTTTTAAAAAAGGACTTTTCAGAGTAGACAAACCAGAGTAGACAAACCAGCTACGAGATGAATCACATTACAAAATTTGATATGAAGTATTTGAAAATTGGATAAAAGACAAATGTATAAGACAATATACATAAAACTGCCTTCAAGTTGCTGCTCCCCACTGACATCTACAGCATGGAAAAAAATACTATGGAAGTTAATGGCTACAGGCAACTGTTTGATTATCAACATTCTTCAAAATATCTTTTTTTTGTGTAAAAAAAAAAAAAAAAAACGAAGTTCATTCAGGTTTGAAACAACTTAGGGGAATAAATGATGGCAGAATTGTCATATTTGGGAAAACTATCCCTTTAACAGTTTAATGAGGGAAAGAACTACAATCCCATGAAGAACTGTTAATGATACAATGGATAAACATAAAGCTACTGATTTAAAGATGTTGATTATACACTGTATATATATATATATATATATATATATATATATATATATATATATATATATTACGTATATACTATGTTTATTGCTTGCATATTATGCATACAAATATTCAAGAAGGCAAACTGACTGTCATTCGCAGTGCTTCATGTGAGTGGGCAGGTGCTACACAACTCTTTCAGCATTATTGTTTGTTTTTTTTTGTTTGTTTTGTTTTTTGCAAATCATGTGTAATGTAGTTTTCACCTGGAATTCTGCTGTTGAACAGTTAACAAGCTATCAATAAAAATCAAATTCCCTGTCAAAATGAATGGGATTTTTTCTTCTGGATCCGACTATTGCACTCTATACCAACACCCAGAACACACTAGCAACATCCCAGGACACTCTTCCAAATGCATAATAGCCCATGTGCTAAAGAACACTCAGAACACCTTAGCAATTGTGACTTTAGCACACACACACTAGGAAAACATCTAGTCTCTTTGCGACAATCTCAATGTTTAAGCCCATATCAATTCCCAAGGACACAATTTTTTGTGAAAGAAACATCTAATCATGTTCATCAACACAGAGTCACTTTACGTGAAACGATAAACAAAACACCAGCAGAAACCACACACTTGCCTGCTCACCCATCCAGTGCAGGCGTCTCGAGCATCTCAGTGATAATGTCACCCACGTGCATACTGGTGCACTGGCAGCTGCCATTTCTCACAATAAAAGTGCCAGTGTCACGTATCCTGTTCCCTCAGGAGCCTCGCACAAAAATCAGTCACTGTCTTTGGGACGCTTTCATGATGGATGCC
>JALXFT010000201.1:0-17708 GCA_023376895.1 Aspiorhynchus laticeps
GCGTGTCATCAGCGCTCTGTTCAAAAGCCAGCATCTCTGATGGTATGGGGGTGCATAAGTGCATACAGTATGGGCAGCTTGCATGTTTTGGAAGGCACTATGAATGCTGAAAGGTATATAAAGGTTTTAGAGCAACATATGCTCCAGACGACGTGTATTTCAGGAGGACAATGCAAAACCCCATCCTGCATCTATTACAACAGCATGGCTTCGTAGTAGAAGAGTCCGGGTGCTGAATTGGCCTGCCTGCAGTCCAGATTTTTCACCTATAGAGAACATTTGGCGCATCATTAAATGAAAAATACATCAAAGATGACCATGAACTCTTCAGCAGCTGGAAACCTATATCAGGCAAGAATGGGACCAAATTCCAACACCAAAACTCCAGAAACTCATAACCTCGATGCCCAGATGTCTTCAAACTGTTTTTAAAAGAAGAGGAGATGCTACACCATGGAAAACATGCCCCCGTCCCAACTATTTTGAGACCTGTAGCAGGCATCAAATTTGAAATGAGCTCATTGTGTGCATAAAATTTTAAAATTTCTCAGTTTAAACATTTATGTTATCTATGTTCTGTTGTGAATAAAATATTGGCTCATGTGATTTTAAATTCTTTTAGTTTTCATTTTATTCAAATTTAAAAAACGGCCCAACATTTCCGGAATTCGGGTTGTAACTTGGGGAGAACCTTGCCAGAACCAATTCTGTCCAAAGCATAAACGTGTGGTAGTTTGAGCAATAGTAATAGTGATGTTTGCCTTAGCAAACACTACTGAATGTTATGCTACAGATACACCGGCGTGTGCTCACATTTTTCTGATCGTCACGTACACTAATGTCCCATTTTACCTATCCCTCCCCCTTCGGTTGTTGACCTATGGTGGCCTAAACACAGCAAGGATGATGGACAGAAGCGCCCCTGAAGTTTCTAGGTACCGCGTGTTACTATCTTAAAATCAATACAGTAATGTGATAATGTGGTAACACACCACTGAGTGGAAATCCTGTCTAGATATCACTGCAGTTTGAGTTTGCATTTAGGTTTTAATGCTAACTGACAACCCAACCGTGCTGATAAGACCTGGTCAGATGCAGTTGAACAGTGGAAATGACTGTGGCTTATCCTGTTGTGTTCAAATCTGTTAAGCTGACTCATGCGGTTGCCCTCAGTTGATCTCATGCCAACGCTCTGGCACAAAGACTAGGAAACGTTCATCAGGGCTTTGAGAAGGCAATGTAAAGACGTCCCACTGTCTCTAGGGGTGGGTCTCTGACAATGTAACATCGCCCTCCTGTGGCAAGATGCCAAAAAAATGCCCACATAAAACCAAAACTTTGCACTTTTGCTTATTCTGATTTGCCGGATTTCCACAGAAATATCCTGAGAACTAGTTTCGGGAATGTTTGAGGTTTGCTTATACAGTAAAATGTACAGATATTGTCGATTTCATCAGAAAAGTTAGTTTTGAAGAAACAAAATAGTTTATAGTAATGCACTTAATAATAATAATAATAGCAGTCTAAAGGTCAAGGCTATCTAGAGGCGTTAACAGCAGAAAAGTTGTTGTATTTTGTTAGCAGGCCTGTATTAATTCTTCCGTACAAAAATGTGTCGTTTGAGCAGTAAATTCATTCAGTGCTAGGACTGTTCTAGGAGTATAAACTGGTAATGTGAATATATATCTTTCAAAAGTTTATAAAAGCTATGAAGATTTTTATGATCACCAAGACTATATTTGTTTATATAAAAATTCATAATCAATAAAAAAAAATCAATAATATTAATGTTGAAAATAGTTGTGCTGCTTCATATTTTTGTAAAAAACATGATACTTTAAGATCTTTTGATGCATAGAAATTCAAAATGATTGGAAACAGAATTTTTGTAGCATTATAAATGTCTTTACTGTCACTTTTGATCCATTTAACTCAACCTTTAAAAAAAACAATGTCATGTAAAAAGCCACTTTTTGTTATGCTTGCACATATCATGTGACGTTTACAAGGTTCAATGGCATGACAGGAGTTGAAAAATCGGATATAGGACTAACTTTGTATGGGTAACAAGGTTAATAAACAATTTTACCACTCTAGTCTCATGTTCACACACATAATGTTTAGTTTGGCTGTACCTTCACAACAGTGTATATTTGAACATTTATCCTAGTGCAGTTTCATGCCCCATAGACTGCCATTATAAATGCATTACTATAAACTGATTTTTCAAAACTGACGGGAAGACTCAAAATATATTATTTGCGGTAACTGACAGCTCACATGCAGTTGATAGACCTGAGCTTGTACTGAACCTCAAAACACCCTGACTTTGACAAAAGTTTTTTTTTTTTTGGTAACACGAGTTCAAAACTGCTTTTTGCACAGGAAGTTATTCATTCCTGAGGCCGTGTCATCCCAGGTGCACCAGCCGGGCCAGTCAGCCGAATTGTCCCCTGTGCAGATGTCCTCTATAAAGCAGGAAGGATGCTGGGACACACTCACAGGACACACACCGTCAGCAGAATTACATAGACTGCACACTGGAAATTTACACTAAACTCCACCTGGAAGTTATTTAACATTCCAAAAATATATTAGCTGTTAAATCCAACTTTGTCACACTAACTGTCAAGACAATTCACGTGGAATGAGACGGCCGATCGCCTCGCTCTCCCTGACAGAAACCAGATGGACAGTCTGGATGTTCAATAGAGGAGAAGAGCAATGTGAAGCGAAATAGGTAATACATTAACCTCCGACTAGCTCAGTGATATACACACACTTATGTAACAACTCTTTCTCTCGCTGGTTAATATTTAGTGTTTTCCCGCTGCTGTTGTCCCTCAGAGGCTGAAGGTTATGGAGGGTCTGTTTGATCTCCTGTGATTCTGAACCTCCACCGAGTACCAATCTAAACAATGTTTGGCTCAAAGTCACCTTGCTTTTTCAAGGAGGGCAATGAAAATGGGTCAGTGAGAAATGTCAAAGGAGTTTACTATCAACCATCAACAACCTTTGGGTTCAGCATGCGAGTATTTAAAATATGTAGAGAAAACTTGAACAAGAAGTCTCTCTTTCTTTCAATGTACACATTCACTTTTGGAGTTATGCATATATAATATAAATGCGGATTGAATATGTATGTAGGAAACAGCACGTCTGTTTACTTACCTCCACCAGAAGCTCTCTGGAGCAAAAGTCACAACAGTGATAAATTCAACAGATATCAGGCTTTAAAGTTCACCCAAAAAAATAAAATCTGTCATCTTGTGCTCATGTGGTTCTTTCTTCTTCTTTTTTTTTTTTTTGTTTGGAACACAGAATGTGATTTATATTCACACTGCTGATTTTCTTACAATGAACTGAAAAGTTTTATGGAATGCAAATGAGATTTGAACACTAAGCAGCAAGAATTTCAGTCAGTAATACTTTAGAATTTGGTCTGTTCCTCAAGCTTAAAATATGACATAAAGGACTTGAATTATAGCATAACTCATACATTTATAGTGCTTTTCTGGAGCTCAACAACACATCGTTCACTTTCATAGTACGGAAAAAAAAGTGTGAATATTTCTCTTTTTATTATACTTTTATGGTGCTTTTTTGACGTTTCAGAGTTTGACTGCCCTAGTCATCATTCATTTTCATTGTACTTTCATTGTAGGAAGTTGTAACTAGAATCTCCTAAACTGGAGAGCACAGCGCTGGCTAACATCATGGGTTTGATTCCCACAGAAACATTCTGATTAAAATATACAGCTTGAATGTCTGCCAAATGCATACATTTAATGCATTTGAACAATGTGCCAAGGATATTCTTCAGAAATGTGCAATTGTAAGTCGCTTTGGATAAAAGCGTCTGCCAAATGACTAAATGTAAATGTAAATGTAATGTATTTCAGTTAGTTGTCAAGGTAGCATTTCTAATTTTTGTTTAGTTTGTGTTTCATCTAATATTTCTATTTTATTTCATTTTAATTCCAATTGATAGATTTTTTTAAATAGTTAAACAGATATTTAAATATATTTATCTTATATATTTATATCTGTCATATTTCAGGTACCATTTCTAATTTTTGTTTAGTTTTTCATCTGACATTTGTATTTTATTTCAGCTTAAATTGAAACGCCAATCATTCAAAAAGTTCCGGCAGGTATTGTGTATTAAATATTTCAGCTAACTTAATAATGCTTTTAGCTACCAATAAGACTAAAAATACTATCAGCATTTTACCATACTTGAATCCAACACATACTAGAAATGACCTAAAAATGGCCTTGGGAAAGTTGCAACTTTTAGAACTTGCCAAACCTGACAGGTTTACACATTCAGAAACAGACGTGAAGAGTGTCTCGCTGTCACTCTCTGCAACCTTGACCTACACGTCCCTGACCGATTAGAGTGCAGAATTCCTCTGATGCAGATCATGTGCTGCTCGACTTTAACACTTGAGTTTGACAGGTGTGTGTCATCTGGTGAGGTCACAGGGACAGTGAGAGTGTTGTGTCGAGGTTTTAAAAAGGCATAATTGTGCCCATAGTGAGCAGGACATAGTGGACAGTGGGCTATTTAAAGAGTGGCCAGACCAGTCAGCAGATACTGGCCTTTATAGAACATCCTTTCACCTTTACAGTTCACATATTACAGGGGATAAAATGATCACTGGCTGTTTGAGCGGCATTGAAAACTCAGATTTACAGGAGAAACGCTCCCTCACATCACCTCCCGGACTATTCTGGCTCAGCATCAGAAAAGATTTCTCCCCCTCTTTCTCACGTGGCCACGATAGCAACAATAGGCAAATAATTCATATTTACAGTAGGTTTGTGCAAGACAGGACCTGAAAGAGTTGAGTATAATCATTTATAAGATTAATTCCTTCAGCCACTCCCTTCTCCAGCAGGTTTTCTTGGCACTAGGAGATCCTGAGCAGATTCTCCAATTTTCCAACATAAACATTTATACTAAACAAGCAAACAAGCCAAAAGTTGTCATCCCGGCGTGGGTGTTGACATACGCACGTTCACTGAAGACAAAGGAGGTTGTGTTTCCTATTTCTAAAACTTCTGAAGTCTAAGCGAGGAGTGGTAGACACACATTGTTCACTGTTATTAGCCATAATTCAGTGCAACTGTGATGACTTGTAATCTGACAGCAGCTATTAATCAAACGCTTGAGTCACACACACATAAACTCAAACTACATACATATATCATGCCGGTAGTTGTATATTTGAGTTACAGATGTGGGTTTTCTGGTATCTCTGAGGATTTCCGAGGGAGTCTGACAGAATATTTCAGAATTGGTGGGTATAGGAAGAGTAAGAAGGCCTTTTAACCAGCTTCATTTCACCAGCAAATGTGAAATATCCCATTTGCCCCATTTTGGAGGGTCTCCATCTTGTTTAAGGATCGTCTGGTATGACATTACCACAAACCATTCCAAATTTGTATGAATGTCTTTCTTCTGCTGAACATAGAAGATATTTTGAAGAATGAAAGTAACAGTTTCTGGTCCCCATTGACTTCCATAGTATTTTTACCACACTATGGAGGTCAACTTGTGACTGTTTGTTTACCAACATTCTTCAAAACATATATTTTTTTAATCAAAAAAACACTTTGGAACAATTTGAAGGGTGAGTAAATGAAGACAAAACGTTCCTTTTTGGGTGAACTATCCCTCTAAACAGAATCTGTGAACACCTGCAAAATTCTGCTGAAAGTTCCGCAAAATGCCATAGAATTGGAACGCCAATTATTCAAAAAGTTCTAATAATAAAATTCTAAAGACTAATAATACTATCAGCATTTTTTACCATGTTTGAATCCAAAATTGAATCCAGATTTTTCCATTAAATTCAGCTTACTATTTGAATGTCAGCTGTGCTGAAACTAAAGTGTGAAACAGCAATCTTATAGATATACATAAGGGTAGTTGATACATAATGTGACCATGAATTCAAGATTTTAGGTTAGATTAAGAAAGATGTTTTGCTTTGCTATTTGAATTTCTTTTGCTTTTCAACAGTGCCTCCAGTGGTATATAGTGTGCGTGCGTGTGTGTGTGTGTGTGCGTTTGTGTGTGTGTGTGTGTACTTGTTTATGCTACATTGTGGGAACCAAATGTCCCCAAACAATGATAGTAAAATGTGAATTTTTTGACATTGTACGAGGGAAAAAATGATT
Organism: Aspiorhynchus laticeps; assembly: GCA_023376895.1. Classification (NCBI taxonomy): domain Eukaryota; kingdom Metazoa; phylum Chordata; class Actinopteri; order Cypriniformes; family Cyprinidae; genus Aspiorhynchus; species Aspiorhynchus laticeps. The sequence goes on from JALXFT010000201.1 coordinate 6,190, forward strand.
AAAAATAGTAAATTATGTTTATTTGAAAGTGTAATAATGCAAACAGGTTTTCTGTAAGGGGTAGGTTTAGGGTTAGGTTTTGGTTAGGGTATAAAAATTATTGTTTGGTCAGTATAAACGTAATAGAAGTGGAATGGAAAGTCCCCACAATTCACAGAAACAAACATATTTGTGTGTATACATACACATACTGTACATACATAATGCATTAATAAGAAAGGAATTAGGAAACGTTTTAAATCGTTTTAATTGGAGTTTGAATTAGAAGAATTTCATGTTAACTACCCAGCTGTCATTTTGGTCACACTGGATCTGCTAAATGTTGGACAAAATACTGTCATTATGTGCATTGTATGAACTCTGACTCTCTCTTTTTCCACACCCTCTCAAAGTCCCCCTCTCAGTTTTTTCTTTCAATTCAACTCCATTTCTTCTTTTTGGCCTCAGACTACATAACACGTCCTTACAAAGTCCTTCGTTCTCTCTCTCTCTCTAGTCAGCTGACTGTCTGGCTCTCTGCCTCAGTGGCTGGCTGAGCTCAGCGGCGTGGCAACGTGCAGCTTGCCATGTCTGCTGTCGCTACGGGAACCAGCTGCAGCGAGAAACAGCAAAGCTGGGTCAACACAGCCTGCAGATTCATTCAGAAAATCTTCTGTCTGAGAGAAATGTAATCCCGAAGATGTCTGGCTTACTGTAAACAGAGTTTCTCACAGATTCTGTACACAGGTGATAATTAAATCCTCAAAATTCAATGATTATTACCTCATATCAGGTTTATTAAACACTGGACGTGGTAAACAGTGGTTAAGGATTGAGGCTGCATATAATATCTCAAATCAAAGTACAATAATTTGGATAATTACAAGGATAATTTGTTAGTTTTATAAGTGTTGCATGACTTTACAAATATTTTATTACATGTATAAATATATTTGGAATATACACTACCGTTAGAAATACAGTAAAAACTTGAACTTGAGTTAAACTTGAAATATTATTAAAATGTTTTATAATTTTTTTTATTTTAATATATAGTTCTTTTTTTGTTTTAGAAGCTATATGAAGAATTGCAATGCCTCAGATTCTGATGCAGTCATTCATTACTTAAAGCAACCCTGAAGCACCTTTTTTAAAGAGTGAAAGTCTCCGATTCATGAGTGACATGTACAGTCAATTACAGGTGTCTGAATGAATCTTCTCTTCTCACAGAGACTGCTGATCTTTTGAGACAATGTGTAATCAGATGCCCCACTGTTGTAGAAGCCTATCAATGTCAGAATCACCGGCTCCCAGACAGCCAGCTGGCATCACTGACTGCCAGCATGATGTTAGACGGCTCTCCTTAGGAAACCTTGAAATTACGACCCAGGCTAAAAATAGTCTTCTCCTCGAGTCAGTGCATGCTTTCAAATATCAGAAGTTTAAGCTGCTGCTAAATTTGGTTTTGTTTACTCAGTTAGCAGATGCTCTTACAATGCTTGAACACGAGTGAGTGTGAACTTTCTTAGCTGTGTTTTACTGCACTGAAAGCATGCTTTGCCATGTTTAATATTTCTGTGTATTAGATATATGATGGCAGTAGATCATAGCAGTGTGCTGATGAGCACAGAATGTTCTAATGCAATGACCAGTATCCAGATGACCTGTTAACATACTCAACCTGATTAATGGAGACTGAGCTGTTCAGTTCTGCAAGATTACTAGTGTGCACAAATAATATTTGGTTTGTTCAGTTAGCACAGATGTGTGAGCATATGCAGTAAGCAGCGAAATAAAAACTTGGATTTTAGATCTTCTAAGTTTGGTTACCTTGACTATCAATAGAGGGACAGAAACTTTCTAGGTTTTATAAAAAAAAAAAAAAAAAAAAAATTATTAATTTGTGTTTTGAAGATCAACTAAAGTATTATAGGTTTGGAATAAGTGAGTAAATAATTAAATTATTTATATTTTTGGAAAAACAATCCCTTTAATTCAAATCGTTGTTTATTTTGTGGTAAAATATTTTTGTATAATGACCACTAGCTTTAATAAATGTATGTCTCTCATAATACTCTGTGGCTGGTCTCTTTTGATATCACATGATAGTTTCATTATTTAAATCCATTTATTTGGTAAGAAGCTATTAAAGTAGGCTCACAAGACCCCTCTACATTGCATCTGGGTCCTGATCACCATTTCAAGGATGACTGGAAATTGCATTTCAATAATGTAAATCTAACACTTTTAAAGTCGTAACCAATCAAATCAAAGCAAAGCCAATTCATCAACAAAGCAAACCAGTGACCAATCACAGTAATTCAGTCATGAAAAGAGGAAAGCAGCAACCAATCACATTTAGGCTTTGATCAAATAAGCATGCTAGAGATGGGCTGATATCATACAAGACACCGCTCTACACGTATGCATGTCATAGATGTCTATTCTCAGCTGGTACTTATATTAACTATGCTATAAAAAGCTGCACTTGCATATGTTGGTTGCAAAGTTTGTGTGGTGCCAGCCAGACAATCAGGTTATTTAAACAGCTTGACCTACAAATAAAAGGGTGCTTTCTCTTACACACAGTCATTTTGAACGCTGGGAGTGTGACGGAGGGGTGAAGGGAGGTACTGGGATCAGAAAGGCTCTGCAGCTGTGGGTCTACGTGAGTTCTGGCAGGGACACACTCTCCCTCTCTCTCTATCGCCCTCTGCTTCCACCATCCCTCCCTCCCTGGCATCTATTCCTTTATTCTCCTCTTCATTTTTCTGTTTCTCCCCTCTTTCTCTGCATAACACCTCCCCCATCCCCCAAGAGACCTTGACAATGAGAGATGTTTCACTTTTAGCTCGATATCTGAGACGTGTGAAAGACAAGCAGAGGCATGGGAACCAAACTGAAAGAGCAGAATTTCATTTAGCACAAAATGACTCAGTAGACAGAAAATACAGTGATTAAAACCCACAAATTCTGCCACAAAAGGCCAGAATTGTCTCATTTGGGAGACATGTAGGAAGATAATGTATAAAAGAATAATGTAAAAAGCTGATGCTCCTGTTCATAATGTATCCGGTCACACTGACAAACGTTTAGTCTTTGTCTATGTCTGTCTCTGTGTGTGTGTGTTCAAAATGACTGTGTGTGTGTGAAATCAGCTTTTTTCCCCAGCCAGATACACAGTGGCCATGAACCGGCCCCAATCTATCCCACGTTCCACCTGCTAGACATACATCACAGAGACCATCTGCAGCAATTCTGCAGCCTGCTTCCTCAATTGGACACAATAACACAGACTTGTTAGTTTGTTTCCTCAACTCATGTGACCTACAAGCTAAATATTAAGTTCTAGCCAAGGCCAGTTGAAAAGACTCAAAGAAGGGAACGAAGAGAGAAAGAATGAGAAAGTAAAGCCAAGAAGAGGGCAAGGAGGACATGCAAACTGCAACAATGTAGCTGATAAAACGATTCCAGTAGATTGTGGAGTGTTTTAGTTGTTAGGTCACTAGTATATAATGTGACTTGCTTTGTTTGAGTGCAAACTTGGTCTGTACTGCCACTTTGTGGTCGTAAGCGGAATAATCCGTTAGAAATGAGCTGTTCTGATTTCACTTTGAAATTTTGTTTTTAAATGTACATTTAATGTTCATAACAATATTGTCATGGTCATGTTTAAATAAAATCCACAATTAAAACTTTTACCATTTTACATTTTGTCAAGGTTTTAGACTTCAAATCGAAAATGAGCTAGTTGTGCAACTAATTTCATTGAAAAATACGTGCATGAGCTTATGAACGAAATGTTTTTTTATTATTATTGAAACATATATGCAGTTGTAAAGTCATATCCTACTAATTTGTACAAGATTGTGGAAAACATTACATTTTTGCAACAATTATTTTGTTGGTTATTTTGAGTCATTTTGTAAATAAAAGAAAGCAAAAAAAAGTCAATTTTTTTATTCATTCGTTATTCATAATTAATACTTTTAAGATACAAAGTGCCTTAAACAACAACAATATTATTAAGATATTATTAATAATATATGTTAATAATATAATAACAACAATAATGCTGATGTTGTTGTTTTTGTTGTTACGAATAATTTAACAGGTTGCATCACGTGATGCGTCTACCAGCCGGTAACGCATCACGTGATGTGGTAGACGCGTTTGTTATCGCGTTCACCTATACATCTTTGACTGACATGACAAACGTTACTCCAACGCTGGGTGAGGATTTGGAAAAAGAATATTTGTTTTAAAGTTATGTTAACAGATGTTTTGAACTGCATAATTAAATGGGGTCCGTTATAACGCAAGGAGATGTAAACACGTGCGTTCTGCACCCCCACAACACCCCCCCCCCCCCCAGACATGTCAGGTGGTGTCGTTTTTAGTTTAGTGTGCAATTTTTGATTTGTAAATCTACAGTGCTGTTGCTATGGTTACAACGACTTGTTATTTAGCTTATAAGTTTAGCTTCAAGTGAAAAAACAAACACAGACCAGCTTGTAATGTAACTATAACTTACCCTTATGAAACAATAATAGATTTGCATATATGGGAAACTAGTGAATATCTTTCAGTATAACATTACTGAAATGCATGGACCACCTATGACTATATATTGATGTGTATAAAAATATAGCAATGAAGGAAAAACCTGCACTACATTTTTACATGTAATAGCTTTATTGAAACACTCAGTTTCATGAACTCTTTCATGAGTTAATTTTTGTGTTAACATAAGGCTGAACACATATTAATAAACTTTAATTTTATTGTATTGTAAAAATGCTTGAGTATTGTTTTGTTCTTGTGTTAATATCTTATTGAAACTTTTCAGAACACAAAGCAGTTTTGCTCTCTCCTGTCAGTCTTCATCAGTGTCGAGTTCTCTGGATCCACGGGAGAAAGCGTTTCATCAGGTAAGTTCTGATGGATAACATTTGCTACATGATATGAGTAGATGAGTCAAAGAACCAGAATAGATAAGATTCAACAACAGATGTGTATTCTATACTGTGGTGAATCTGTCTTACATTTACATTTACATTTATGCATTTAGCAGACGCTTTTATCCAAAGCGACTTACATTGCATTCAATTTTACAGTTTTTACATTTTATCAGCTCTTGCTTTCCCTGGGAATCGAACCCATGATCTTGGCGTTGCTAGCGCCATGCTTTACCATTTGAGCTAAAGGAAAGAGTCTTTGATTATGTTATTGAGTTACTACTTAATGTACAATTTTTAGATTAAAGTAAGCATAAAATAGCTATGAATTACCATGAGATTGTGTTGTTATTACTGGTAACATATTTGTGCACCTTTTTAACCATGATTGTGCTGAAAATTGTGGAATGGATTTAAATATCAGTACATTGTCAAATTTGAGAACATTTAGGACTTTGTAGAAAGGTTAATTAGGCAGCTATCAGTACAGCTGTGATCTAATCAACGATCGTGTTTGAAAATCTAAAACCAATCATTTTAATCCATAATTTTAGCCCACTGAAGCATGCAAACAGTCAAACACAATCCTATGTTTCTACTTTTTAAATGTAAGTTTCACTGAACTGTGAGAGAATACTGAGTCTTGGTATCAACATGATCGTTGGAGACAGTACTTGTACCTCCATCGTCGATCTCTGAAAGTCATATATCAAACATCACATTATTGAGCAACAGAGCACACAGTCTGACATGTTTGACTTATTAGAAATAACATAATAAGCAAGAAGATATATTATTAAAATGAAAGCAGTTATTCTCACTCATGAAAATCATCATGGTAGCTTCCAGCGCCCACCAGAACTCTCTGGGGAGGCACAGTCCAGTAGAAGTACTCATCAAAGGAGTTCACGTATGAAGTCCACTGACAGCCAGAATGACAATGACCCCTGACCTCAGAAATAAATTTACTTCTGCAGCAGTAAAACTGCCACCTGTGTTAAACATGGTATTGACACCAGTTCAGATGAACTCAAGTGAATCAAAGTTTAAGCATAAGAATCAATCAAACATCAGCTCACCGTCTGTCCTCATGGTAGTTGTTATGGTAGCTGCTTATCCCTGCGATCACATGGTGCGGTGGACACTCAAAGCTGAACGTTTCGTCAAAGTCATTCACGTAAGGTGACAAGAAGCAGTCCGTACCCCAGCTGTAGGTGGGTTTACAGCTAAATTTCCAACGTCGATCCTCATGATAATTGTTGTGATAGCTTTGTTTGCATTAGTTAGGAATGGAGAAAAATGTATTTTAAAAAATATATTGCATAATCACAATAATTAGAATTTTTATTGATATCTATATATTGATTGCATTCAGCCATGACAAAGCTAACCCTAATGTACAATTTGTCAATTCAAGAAGGTTTATGCCTTTATAATAATGTTTAAAATAGCTGAACAATTATTAATTAGTACAGTAGGCCTACTCACCTGCTGATGGAGGATATAGACTCGCCTGGAGGGCATTGAAAGTTGAGAGGCTTATCATAGTTGTTATGCCAGTCTGTGGAGTTACATACCCAACCAGTTTCAGCTTAGAATATATTTTAAATATCAAATAACTCAAAGATTTAGCAGATCCCAATTAATATAATTGCATATGTAAATTTCAGGAAAATGATCAGTATTAAACGCTTTAGTAAGGTCACTCACCTTGTCCACTGGCGAACAGCCCAGTCAGTAGCAGAAACAGAGTAACTCTCCTCATGGTCTCTTGTGTTCAAGGATGCAAAGTATGTGATGCATCCTGTTTCCATAAGCTGTTGTTGTGTCTGACTCCTGCAGCAGCCAATCATGAGTCAAACAAACATGTTTCTTAATAGAGCAGCAGCCAATCACAAGTCTGCAAATCGCGCTCTGACTACAGATTGCTGCAGCTTTTGATGCGCAACTAAAACAGTGTGAGACTGTGTCTTCAGATAAATATCGCTTTATATTTGAAAATATAAATACACACAATAATATAGAAAATATTAAACATGTTTTACATGAAGCAATGTTAGTGCTTTACAAGCCAGTGAATTTAGAATGTTTATGCCAGGCTATACATAAAAAATGTGATAATGTAATTATAAATATTATTATTTGAAGTTATCATTTTGTGAGTTACTTGGCAGAAACCCGTCGGGACCTGACACTTTTCCAGATTTTAGTTTCTTAATTGCACTGTCTATCTCAAGAACTGTTTTATTCCCTTCTAAAGCGGATATTTCTGAATGGTCTAAGGATGGCAACTTGAAGCTGCTGAAAGACCTTTCTATTCGCTCTGTCGTCCACTTCAGAAGTGTATAGGGCCTCATAGAAAGATCTAAACTGATCAATAATACCCTGTTGATGCGTAATAATGTTGCCCTCACTGTCTCCAATTGCCGCTGCTGTGGAGGTTTCAATTGATAGCACAATAAACTCCCAGCCCGCTCACCGTGTTCATAATGAGTCTGGCGTGATTTCAAGAAAAGTTCTTCTGTGTGCTCACTGCTCAACAATTCTGAGTCTTTACATGGCACTGCTCCAACTGGAAGTCGGTTGTTGTATGAGTTACTGACAAACCCACATAGAATCTGTGCACCTTTTTTACTCCCATTGCGCTGGACACTGCAATGAATTTAAATATTGTCAAATACTTATTTTAGTGGATGTAAACATTGTGAAGTGTTGGCACGTTTATGATTTATGTAGAGAGATTGATTAGGCAGCTTTCAGTACAGCTATTCCACATTGTCTTATGAAGGATCATGTTACTGAAAGTTTCAAAATACTGTTAAGATTTAACAATGAATTCAGCATATTCAAACATGCACACAGTCACACACAGCTCAACTTATTCATTGAATACAGAGATCAACCACAGTTTTGTCTTCATCTTGCTTTTATTTCAGAGGTTCATTGAACTGTGAGAGAATACTGAGTCTTAAAGACATGGTTGGACACAGTACTTGTACTTTCATCGTCGATCTCTGAAAGAAGTAAAACAAGTGTGATGTTAGTGAGCAACAGAGCAAACGGTCTGGCATGTTTGACTTGAAATAGCTTCACTTATTAATTATTAAAATAATGAGTAAGTAGGAAATGATTCCCACTCTTGAAAGTCTTGATGGTAGCTTTCAGCTCCCACCAGAACGTCGTGAGGAGGCACAGTCCACTGGAAGTCCTCGTCAAAGGAGTTCACGTATGAAGTCCACTGACAGTTTCCAGAAATACACAGAAATACAGAAATCGCAGTAATTATAATTGAAAAATATTATATTTAAAAAAAAAACTATAACAAGCAATACTAACCTCTTTATGGAGGACACTGACTGGCCTGCAGGACATTTAAAACTGAGAGGCTCATCGTAGTTGTTATGCCAGCCTGTGTGGAGATAAAGAACAAACCAGTGTCAGCTTGGAGGATCAGTATAAACATAACACATTTTTATTAAAATCACCCACCGTGTCCAGTGGCCAACAGTCCATTCAGTAGCAGAAAGAGAGCAACTCTCCTCATGGTGTCTTGTGTTCAGAGATGCAAACATGATTCTGGTGTTTATCTATGAACAGTGTTGGTGGTGCTCGTTCTGTATGCGTTCTTTTAAATGCTTATCATGTGGCTGATTCTGTCAGCGGCCAATCACGTCTGGAAATCACACAACTGAGTAGAGCAGCAGCCAATCACGAGTCTGACTCCAGCAGCACCTTGATGGGCTGCTTAAAACAATGTAGTTCAACTTGACTTTTTTATTGTTTTAGAAGATATAGGGTAAACGTATCTATTAAGCTCACCTACCCATTAAGCACACTTCCATATTTGAGATCAGATTATAAAAAGAAAAAATAATTTATTATCCTGCTTGATGTCTTAACCAATTGATATTTGTTACTATAGTATATACCTCCTATAATTTCAAGTCAATCAGATCATTGCACACCGAGATATGTTTGTCCATGTGTTGACACTGGCTGGCGGCCATTTTGAAAGCTGTCTAAAAACTTTCTCCAAAAGAGGAGCCCCTTAAATGTGCGTTTTTTTAGATATTTAAGCCTTTATTTTGGGTAAGTTTCACTACTTATTGTAAAATTAAGAGATTAATGTTCAGACTTTTGCATATTATAACCTGGAACTTGGATGTGGGAAATAATTACATTAGATCCAAAAGATAGTGTAGAGAGATAAAAGATAACAACATAATGCAGATGCTAACACAGTTAGCTGACTAGCTGTATAAGATTGTGTGCTACGCTAACATATTCAATCACAGGCATTACTGCAGGGCCGGATTATCCATAGACGGGATTGGGCGAATGCCCTGGGGCACCAGCCAATAGAGGGGCACCAAGTGATTAAGATAATGACTAGACCTTTAAAATATTTTTCATGTTTTGTATATATATTATTTAGCTGGAAGAGATGCAGATGCAAAGAAAATGAACAGTTAATGATACAATATATACAGAGAGAATATAAAATATATGCATGCATATAAAGAATTGCGATTGGGTCAGGTCACAGTGTATTTGCCACCTCCCCCAGTCAGAGATGAGCATATTTATTCACAAATGGATAGGCAGCATCTGTTTAGCAGTTGTGCGAAATGTAAATGAAAAAAAGAGAACATATCTCTACAGTACGACTGAAAAGTACTGCGTGCGACCATCAAAACATATTTAGGAGCACCTGTGTGACTAACCCGATCAGCATATTTGTGTTTGTGCTGAGGGGAGCTTCAAAGATTTCTACTTGCTTGTTTTTGCACATACATATGTTTATTCCTTGAATGCAACGTTAATCAGAATCCACTCACTGCTCAAAATGACTTTTTTTTTGATGAGTGCTGAGTTATGCAACTCACAAATCCTCTCGTTATAACAAACAAGTGTAGACAGGGTGTAAATAAGAGATTCGTTGTACGGTGTTGAGAGCTTCATTGATTATAATGGAGCTTTGTGAGATCGCGATGAACTGAAGTGAGTGACAGCTTTTAAAGATTATTAAGGGAGTTTGCAAATATGATATTAAATCAATACAACAGTTCAATAAACAATAAGTTAATATTAAGTGATGTACATTGTATGACTAACAATATTGCCTGATTTTGCTCTATTTCATCAAGGAAAATAGTTTCAAACAGTCACAGTTTGAATCTCCATTCAAACACAGCGTTGTTTCGTTTATAAATGAATCTGTGTTTTTAAATGAATCGAGTGAGTCAATGATTCAATTGCCCATTCATAAAGACAGTCACTTGCTTCGTGAATGAATCAGCCGTTCAAACGAATCAATTGAATGAATGATTCAGTGATAAAATCTAAATTTAATTAGACATTTTGGAAAAGCTTATAAATATAGATTTTTGAATTTGACAATGACTTTTATATGACTTTTTTAAATACTTTTAATAAAGTTAGAAAAAAATGGCATTACAATAAATAACAAATGCCCCTGTAAATCACTTTAAGTTTAAGCAGTCAAATATTACCTTGTAATGGGAAGGCTAATATTTGTTATTGATCAGAAGGTGCTCCTGAATTTTTGACAGTGCTCTTAAATTTTTTTTTGGGGGGGGGGGGGGCACTTCAAATTTGGTCACCCTAGGGCACTACACTGTGTTAATCCAGGCCTGCATTACTGGCTTGTACTTCTACGTCCATAATATTATAAATTGACAGTTTATTGCTGGTCTTTCATTTTACAGTGCTGTAATATTTAAAGATTTCTTGTTATTGTAAGGTGAGCTTAAAGGGTACACTACTATGAAAATCACACAGCTTCAGTGTGACATCAATAAGAAAAAGTAGAATTTCATAGATATTGTTAATAATAGTTGCTCATAATAAAATATGTATGAATTTAATACATGACCAAGACTATTTATTAGCAAAATCCTGTAATTTTAATAAATATTACATGAAATGTATTAAAAGTGTTGCTGCTCCAATTAAGCTCAGTGTGCTCTCTTTAAGCTCTTCCACATTGAACGTCTATGTAAATACTTCATAAACAGACTTTAAATATGAACTGATGGTCATCACTGGATTTTGGATTTTCTATGGATTCTGTCGACTCAAATCTGCAGACTGGCTCTGATCTTTAGCAACTAGCATCAACTTCTCCAGACTGTAAATCTGTGGAAAATCATGTAGTGTTCTCCAGCCATAAGAGAATATAGATAAGATGATATCCATTTAAAAAGAGGTTTCATGATGAGGCTATAGTTTCTGTGTTCATCCCCATGAAGAAAATGTTTTATTGGATTGTTTTATTTGATTTTTTAATGTGTTTCTTAGCTGAACGTGGACTGTTGCAGTGTGCTTAAATGATACTTAACTATGAATATATAACTGATCAAATTGAATGCTTTGTTGCTTGATTTTAGTGTTCTGTTTTTTTTTTACACAATAATTACACAAATATTAAACTGGTTGTAAAGCAAAGTAAGAAAAAGAGTGCTTTACAGTGAAATCAGAATATATACGATATACTGTATATTAATTTATTCAATTTGTCAAAGAGCCAGCAATGTTATTAAAAAAAGTTGTTATATAATG
>JALXFT010000202.1:0-15204 GCA_023376895.1 Aspiorhynchus laticeps
GCTCATAGCATCCCGTCTCTCAACCGAGGTTGTTGAGACCATCCTGCAGTCCAGAGCTCCCTCAACGAGGAAACTGTCCTTGAAGTGAATTGTGTTCACTTCATGGTGCTGAAATCGTCAGCAGTTAACTGCCCGGTAGAACGATTCTCCGCAGGTTGGACCCCCTCCACCTTTAGTGTGGTCGTGGTGGCCATAGCTGCTTACCACGTCCCTTTGGGTGGTCAGTCTTTAGGGGTGTTACAAGTTTCTTTCGTTGTATTTGAGGCCAGGAGAAGTATGGTACCGGACTCTCAGGTGCATCTGTCTTAGCTGTGCTCGCAATGATTTCACACTAGACAGGCATTTGTCAGTATGGTGGCGTGGGCATTGTCGTTCCCAAAGCGTTTTCGACGCAGCTCGAGTTCCCGAGGGGGAACGTCCCAGGTTACGTATGTAACCATAGTTCCCCGAGGGAACGAGACGCTGCGTCGCATGCCATACTTCCTGCATCCCTGTGAGCGACTTGCTTCAACTTCTCAAAGCTGACGTTGCTTGTTTCGGATGGGCTTTTAAGCTCTCTGGTCTCTACGTCACCCCGCCCGTGACGTTTCGCCATTCCGTTGGACTGATTACATACATGTTTCAGAGCGTGGGAACACATGGGCGTTCCCCAAAGCGTTTTCGACGCAGCGTCTCGTTCCCTCGGGGAACTATGGTTACATACGTAACCTGGGACGTTCTCAGTGAGAGAAAGTTGGTTAATGCAATTTTAAGAGCAAAGCTCAAGTACATGAAAGATGTTTCTTTCTCATGAAATGAAATGTTATTTGCAATGCAGAAGACAGATTTTCATGTGTTAGAGCTTTTTTGCAGAGAAAGTTATTTTAGAGCTCCAATGCATAGAATCACTAGTTTAGAGCTTCTGAGAACAATAATGCTGTGTTTAGTGCAACAAAGCAAATTAAGAGAAGGCAAGGCCACAGATGCTCAAAAGCTTATTTCTCAGTGAGAGAAAGTTGGTTAATGCAATTTTAAGAGCAAAGCTCAAGTTCATGAAAGATGTTTTCTTTCTCATGAAATGAAATGTTATTTGCAATGCAGAAGACAGATTTTCATGTGTTGAGCTTTTTTGCAGAGAAAGTTATGTTAGAGCTCCAATGCACAGAATCACTAGTTTAAGCTTCTGAGAACACTAATGCTGTGTTTAGTGCAACAAAGCAAATTAAGAGAAGGCAAGGCCACAGATGCTCAAAAGCTTATTTCTCAGTGAGAGAAAGTTGGTTAATGCAATTTTAAGAGCAAAGCTCAAGTACACGAAAGATGTTTCTTTCTCATGAAATGAAATGTTATTTGCAATGCAGAAGACAGATTTTCATGTGTTGGAGCTTTTTTGCAGAGAAAGTTATGTTAGAGCTCCAATGCACAGAATCACTAGTTTACAGCTTCTGAGAACACTAATGCTGTGTTTAGTGCAACAAAGCAAATTAAGAGAAGGCAAGGCCACAGATGCTCAAAAGCTTATTTCTCAGTGAGAGAAAGTTGGTTAATGCAATTTTAAGAGCAAAGCTCAAGTACATGAAAGATGTTTCTTTCTCATGAAATGAAATGTTATTTGCAATGCAGAAGACAGATTTTCATGTGTTAGAGCTTTTTTGCAGAGAAAGTTATGTTAGAGCTCCAATGCATAGAATCACTAGTTTAGAGCTTCTGAGAACACTAATGCTGTGTTTAGTGCAACAAAGCAAATTAAGAGAAGGCAAGGCCACAGATGCTCAAAAGCTTATTTCTCAGTGAGAGAAAGTTGGTTAATGCAATTTTAAGAGCAAAGCTCAAGTACATGAAAGATGTTTCTTTCTCATGAAATGAAATGTTATTTGCAATGCAGAAGACAGATTTTCATGTGTTAGAGCTTTTTTGCAGAGATAGTTATGTTAGAGCTCAATGCATAGAATCACTAGTTTTAGAGCTTCTGAGAACACTAATGCTTTGTTTAGTGCAACAAAGCAAATTAAGAGAAGGCAAGGCCACAGATGCTCAAAAGCTTATTTCTCAGTGAGAGAAAGTTGGTTAATGCAATTTTAAGAGCAAAGCTCAAGTACATGAAAGATGTTTCTTCTCATGAAATGAAATGTTATTTGCAATGCAGAAGACAGATTTTCATGTGTTAGAGCTTTTTTGCAGAGAAAGTTATGTTAGAGCTCCAATGCATAGAATCACTAGTTTAGAGCTTCTGAGAACACTAATGCTGTGTTTAGTGCAACAAAGCAAATTAAGAGAAGGCAAGGCCACAGATGCTCAAAAGCTTATTTCTCAGTGAGAGAAAGTTGGTTAATGCAATTTTAAGAGCAAAGCTCAAGTACATGAAAGATGTTTCTTCTCATGAAATGAAATGTTATTTGCAATGCAGAAGACAGATTTTCATGTGTTAGAGCTTTTTTGCAGAGAAAGTTATGTTAGAGCTCCAATGCATAGAATCACTAGTTTAGAGCTTCTGAGAACACTAATGCTGTGTTTAGTGCAACAAAGCAAATTAAGAGAAGGCAAGGCCACAGATGCTCAAAAGCTTATTTCTCAGTGAGAGAAAGTTGGTTAATGCAATTTTAAGAGCAAAGCTCAAGTACATGAAAGATGTTTCTTTCTCATGAAATGAAATGTTATTTGCAATGCAGAAGACAGATTTTCATGTGTTAGAGCTTTTTTGCAGAGAAAGTTATGTTAGAGCTCCAATGCATAGAATCACTAGTTTAGAGCTTCTGAGAACACTAATGCTGTTTTAGTGCAACAAAGCAAATTAAGAGAAGGCAAGGCCACAGATGCTCAAAAGCTTATTTCTCAGTGAGAGAAAGTTGGTTAATGCAATTTTAAGAGCAAAGCTCAAGTACATGAAAGATGTTTCTTTCTCATGAAATGAAATGTTATTTGCAATGCAGAAGACAGATTTTCATGTGTTAGAGCTTTTTTGCAGAGAAAGTTATGTTAGAGCTCCAATGCACAGAATCACTAGTTTACAGCTTCTGAGAACACTAATGCTGTGTTTAGTGCAACAAAGCAAATTAAGAGAAGGCAAGGCCACAGATGCTCAAAAGCTTATTTCTCAGTGAGAGAAAGTTGGTTAATGCAATTTTAAGAGCAAAGCTCAAGTACATGAAAGATGTTTCTTTCTCATGAAATGAAATGTTATTTGCAATGCAGAAGACAGATTTTCATGTGTTAGAGCTTTTTTGCAGAGAAAGTTATGTTAGAGCTCCAATGCACAAAATCACTAGTTTAGAGCTTCTGAGAACACTAATGCTGTGTTTAGTGCAACAAAGCAAATTAAGAGAAGGCAAGGCCACAGATGCTCAAAAGCTTATTTCTCAGTGAGAGAAAGTTGGTTAATGCAATTTTAAGAGCAAAGCTCAAGTACATGAAAGATGTTTCTTTCTCATGAAATGAAATGTTATTTGCAATGCAGAAGACAGATTTTCATGTGTTGGAGCTTTTTTGCAGAGAAAGTTATGTTAGAGCTCCAATGCACAGAATCACTAGTTTACAGCTTCTGAGAACACTAATGCTGTGTTTAGTGCAACAAAGCAAATTAAGAGAAGGCAAGGCCACAGATGCTCAAAAGCTTATTTCTCAGTGAGAGAAAGTTGGTTAATGCAATTTTAAGAGCAAAGCTCAAGTACATGAAAGATGTTTCTTTCTCATGAAATGAAATGTTATTTGCAATGCAGAAGACAGATTTTCATGTGTTGGAGCTTTTTTGCAGAGAAAGTTATGTTAGAGCTCCAATGCACAGAATCACTAGTTTACAGCTTCTGAGAACACTAATGCTGTGTTTAGTGCAACAAAGCAAATTAAGAGAAGGCAAGGCCACAGATGCTCAAAAGCTTATTTCTCAGTGAGAGAAAGTTGGTTAATGCAATTTTAAGAGCAAAGCTCAAGTACATGAAAGATGTTTCTTTCTCATGAAATGAATGTGTTATTTGCAATGCAGAAGACAGATTTTCATGTGTTAGAGCTTTTTTGCAGAGAAAGTTATGTTAGAGCTCCAATGCATAGAATCACTAGTTTAGAGCTTCTGAGAACACTAATGCTGTTTAGTGCAACAAAGCAAATTAAGAGAAGGCAAGGCCACAGATGCTCAAAAGCTTATTTCTCAGTGAGAGAAAGTTGGTTAATGCAATTTTAAGAGCAAAGCTCAAGTACATGAAAGATGTTTCTTTCTCATGAAATGAAATGTTATTTGCAATGCAGAAGACAGATTTTCATGTGTTAGAGCTTTTTTGCAGAGATAGTTATGTTAGAGCTCCAATGCATAGAATCACTAGTTTAGAGCTTCTGAGAACACTAATGCTGTGTTTAGTGCAACAAAGCAAATTAAGAGAAGGCAAGGCCACAGATGCTCAAAAGCTTATTTCTCAGTGAGAGAAAGTTGGTTAATGCAATTTTAAGAGCAAAGCTCAAGTTCATGAAAGATGTTTCTTTCTCATGAAATGAAATGTTATTTGCAATGCAGAAGACAGATTTTCATGTGTTAGAGCTTTTTTGCAGAGAAAGTTATGTTAGAGCTCCAATGCATAGAATCACTAGTTTAGAGCTTCTGAGAACACTAATGCTGTGTTTAGTGCAACAAAGCAAATTAAGAGAAGGCAAGGCCACAGATGCTCAAAAGCTTATTTCTCAGTGAGAGAAAGTTGGTTAATGCAATTTTAAGAGCAAAGCTCAAGTACATGAAAGATGTTTCTTTCTCATGAAATGAAATGTTATTTGCAATGCAGAAGACAGATTTTCATGTGTTAGAGCTTTTTTGCAGAGAAAGTTATGTTAGAGCTCCAATGCACAGAATCACTAGTTTACAGCTTCTGAGAACACTAATGCTGTGTTTAGTGCAACAAAGCAAATTAAGAGAAGGCAAGGCCACAGATGCTCAAAAGCTTATTTCTCAGTGAGAGAAAGTTGGTTAATGCAATTTTAAGAGCAAAGCTCAAGTACATGAAAGATGTTTCTTTCTCATGAAATGAAATGTTATTTGCAATGCAGAAGACAGATTTTCATGTGTTAGAGCTTTTTTGCAGAGAAAGTTATGTTAGAGCTCCAATGCACAGAATCACTAGTTTAGAGCTTCTGAGAACACTAATGCTGTGTTTAGTGCAACAAAGCAAATTAAGAGAAGGCAAGGCCACAGATGCTCAAAAGCTTATTTCTCAGTGAGAGAAAGTTGGTTAATGCAATTTTAAGAGCAAAGCTCAAGTACATGAAAGATGTTTTCTTTCTCATGAAATGAAATGTTATTTGCAATGCAGAAGACAGATTTTCATGTGTTAGAGCTTTTTTGCAGAGAAAGTTATGTTAGAGCTCCAATGCATAGAATCACTAGTTTAGAGCTTCTGAGAACACTAATGCTGTGTTTAGTGCAACAAAGCAAATTAAGAGAAGGCAAGGCCACAGATGCTCAAAAGCTTATTTCTCAGTGAGAGAAAGTTGGTTAATGCTATTTTAAGAGCAAAGCTCAAGTACATGAAAGATGTTTCTTTCTCATGAAATGAAATGTTATTTGCAATGCAGAAGACAGATTTTCATGTGTTAGAGCTTTTTTGCAGAGAAAGTTATGTTAGAGCTCCAATGCATAGAATCACTAGTTTAGAGCTTCTGAGAACACTAATGCTGTGTTTAGTGCAACAAAGCAAATTAAGAGAAGGCAAGGCCACAGATGCTCAAAAGCTTATTTCTCAGTGAGAGAAAGTTGGTTAATGCAATTTTAAGAGCAAAGCTCAAGTACATGAAAGATGTTTCTTTCTCATGAAATGAAATGTTATTTGCAATGCAGAAGACAGATTTTCATGTGTTAGAGCTTTTTTGCAGAGAAAGTTATGTTAGAGCTCCAATGCACAGAATCACTAGTTTAGAGCTTCTGAGAACACTAATGCTGTGTTTAGTGCAACAAAGCAAATTAAGAGAAGGCAAGGCCACAGATGCTCAAAAGCTTATTTCTCAGTGAGAGAAAGTTGGTTAATGCAATTTTAAGAGCAAAGCTCAAGTACATGAAAGATGTTTCTTTCTCATGAAATGAAATGTTATTTGCAATGCAGAAGACAGATTTTCATGTGTTGGAGCTTTTTTTGCAGAGAAAGTTATGTTAGAGCACTCAATGCACAGAATCACTAGTTTACAGCTTCTGAGAACACTAATGCTGTGTTTAGTGCAACAAAGCAAATTAAGAGAAGGCAAGGCCACAGATGCTCAAAAGCTTATTTCTCAGTGAGAGAAAGTTGGTTAATGCAATTTTAAGAGCAAAGCTCAAGTACATGAAAGATGTTTCTTTCTCATGAAATGAAATGTTATTTGCAATGCAGAAGACAGATTTTCATGTGTTAGAGCTTTTTTGCAGAGAAAGTTATGTTAGAGCTCCAATGCATAGAATCACTAGTTTAGAGCTTCTGAGAACACTAATGCTGTGTTTAGTGCAACAAAGCAAATTAAGAGAAGGCAAGGCCACAGATGCTCAAAAGCTTATTTCTCAGTGAGAGAAAGTTGGTTAATGCAATTTTAAGAGCAAAGCTCAAGTACATGAAAGATGTTTCTTTCTCATGAAATGAAATGTTATTTGCAATGCAGAAGACAGATTTTCATGTGTTAGAGCTTTTTTGCAGAGATAGTTATGTTAGAGCTCCAATGCATAGAATCACTAGTTTAGAGCTTCTGAGAACACTAATGCTGTGTTTAGTGCAACAAAGCAAATTAAGAGAAGGCAAGGCCACAGATGCTCAAAAGCTTATTTCTCAGTGAGAGAAAGTTGGTTAATGCAATTTTAAGAGCAAAGCTCAAGTTCATGAAAGATGTTTCTTTCTCATGAAATGAAATGTTATTTGCAATGCAGAAGACAGATTTTCATGTGTTAGAGCTTTTTTGCAGAGAAAGTTATGTTAGAGCTCCAATGCATAGAATCACTAGTTTAGAGCTTCTGAGAACACTAATGCTGTGTTTAGTGCAACAAAGCAAATTAAGAGAAGGCAAGGCCACAGATGCTCAAAAGCTTATTTCTCAGTGAGAGAAAGTTGGTTAATGCAATTTTAAGAGCAAAGCTCAAGTACATGAAAGATGTTTCTTTCTCATGAAATGAAATGTTATTTGCAATGCAGAAGACAGATTTTCATGTGTTAGAGCTTTTTTGCAGAGAAAGTTATGTTAGAGCTCCAATGCACAGAATCACTAGTTTACAGCTTCTGAGAACACTAATGCTGTGTTTAGTGCAACAAAGCAAATTAAGAGAAGGCAAGGCCACAGATGCTCAAAAGCTTATTTCTCAGTGAGAGAAAGTTGGTTAATGCAATTTTAAGAGCAAAGCTCAAGTACATGAAAGATGTTTCTTTCTCATGAAATGAAATGTTATTTGCAATGCAGAAGACAGATTTTCATGTGTTAGAGCTTTTTTGCAGAGAAAGTTATGTTAGAGCTCCAATGCATAGAATCACTAGTTTAGAGCTTCTGAGAACACTAATGCTGTGTTTAGTGCAACAAAGCAAATTAAGAGAAGGCAAGGCCACAGATGCTCAAAAGCTTATTTCTCAGTGAGAGAAAGTTGGTTAATGCAATTTTAAGAGCAAAGCTCAAGTTCATGAAAGATGTTTCTTTCTCATGAAATGAAATGTTATTTGCAATGCAGAAGACAGATTTTCATGTGTTAGAGCTTTTTTGCAGAGAAAGTTATGTTAGAGCTCCAATGCATAGAATCACTAGTTTAGAGCTTCTGAGAACACTAATGCTGTGTTTAGTGCAACAAAGCAAATTAAGAGAAGGCAAGGCCACAGATGCTCAAAAGCTTATTTCTCAGTGAGAGAAAGTTGGTTAATGCAATTTTAAGAGCAAAGCTCAAGTACATGAAAGATGTTTCTTTCTCATGAAATGAAATGTTATTTGCAATGCAGAAGACAGATTTTCATGTGTTAGAGCTTTTTTGCAGAGAAAGTTATGTTAGAGCTCCAATGCATAGAATCACTAGTTTAGAGCTTCTGAGAACACTAATGCTGTGTTTAGTGCAACAAAGCAAATTAAGAGAAGGCAAGGCCACAGATGCTCAAAAGCTTATTTCTCAGTGAGAGAAAGTTGGTTAATGCAATTTTAAGAGCAAAGCTCAAGTACATGAAAGATGTTTCTTTCTCATGAAATGAAATGTTATTTGCAATGCAGAAGACAGATTTTCATGTGTTAGAGCTTTTTTGCAGAGAAAGTTATGTTAGAGCTCCAATGCATAGAATCACTAGTTTAGAGCTTCTGAGAACACTAATGCTGTGTTTAGTGCAACAAAGCAAATTAAGAGAAGGCAAGGCCACAGATGCTCAAAAGCTTATTTCTCAGTGAGAGAAAGTTGGTTAATGCAATTTTAAGAGCAAAGCTCAAGTACATGAAAGATGTTTCTTCTCATGAAATGAAATGTTATTTGCAATGCAGAAGACAGATTTTCATGTGTTGGAGCTTTTTTGCAGAGAAAGTTATGTTAGAGCTCCAATGCACAGAATCACTAGTTTACAGCTTCTGAGAACACTAATGCTGTGTTTAGTGCAACAAAGCAAATTAAGAGAAGGCAAGGCCACAGATGCTCAAAAGCTTATTTCTCAGTGAGAGAAAGTTGGTTAATGCAATTTTAAGAGCAAAGCTCAAGTACATGAAAGATGTTTCTTTCTCATGAAATGAAATGTTATTTGCAATGCAGAAGACAGATTTTCATGTGTTAGAGCTTTTTTGCAGAGAAAGTTATTTAGAGCTCCAATGCATAGAATCACTAGTTTAGAGCTTCTGAGAACACTAATGCTGTGTTTAGTGCAACAAAGCAAATTAAGAGAAGGCAAGGCCACAGATGCTCAAAAGCTTATTTCTCAGTGAGAGAAAGTTGGTTAATGCAATTTTAAGAGCAAAGCTCAAGTACATGAAAGATTTTTCTTTCTCATGAAATGAAATGTTATTTGCAATGCAGAAGACAGATTTTCATGTGTTAGAGCTTTTTTGCAGAGAAAGTTATGTTAGAGCTCCAATGCATAGAATCACTAGTTTAGAGCTTCTGAGAACACTAATGCTGTGTTTAGTGCAACAAAGCAAATTAAGAGAAGGCAAGGCCACAGATGCTCAAAAGCTTATTTCTCAGTGAGAGAAAGTTGGTTAATGCAATTTTAAGAGCAAAGCTCAAGTACATGAAAGATGTTTCTTTCTCATGAAATGAAATGTTATTTGCAATGCAGAAGACAGATTTCATGTGTTAGAGCTTTTTTGCAGAGAAAGTTATGTTAGAGCTCCAATGCATAGAATCACTAGTTTAGAGCTTCTGAGAACACTAATGCTGTGTTTATTGTGCAACAAAGCAAATTAAGAGAAGGCAAGGCCACAGATGCTCAAAAGCTTATTTCTCAGTGAGAGAAAGTTGGTTAATGCAATTTTAAGAGCAAAGCTCAAGTACATGAAAGATGTTTCTTTCTCATGAAATGAAATGTTATTTGCAATGCAGAAGACAGATTTTCATGTGTTAGAGCTTTTTTGCAGAGAAAGTTATGTTAGAGCTCCAATGCACAGAATCACTAGTTTACAGCTTCTGAGAACACTAATGCTGTGTTTAGTGCAACAAAGCAAATTAAGAGAAGGCAAGGCCACAGATGCTCAAAAGCTTATTTCTCAGTGAGAGAAAGTTGGTTAATGCAATTTTAAGAGCAAAGCTCAAGTACATGAAAGATGTTTCTTTCTCATGAAATGAAATGTTATTTGCAATGCAGAAGACAGATTTTCATGTGTTAGAGCTTTTTTGCAGAGAAGTTATGTTAGAGCTCCAATGCATAGAATCACTAGTTTAGAGCTTCTGAGAACACTAATGCTGTGTTTAGTGCAACAAAGCAAATTAAGAGAAGGCAAGGCCACAGATGCTCAAAAGCTTATTTCTCAGTGAGAGAAAGTTGGTTAATGCAATTTTAAGAGCAAAGCTCAAGTTCATGAAAGATGTTTCTTTCTCATGAAATGAAATGTTATTTGAAATGCAGAAGACAGATTTTCATGTGTTAGAGCTTTTTTGCAGAGAAAGTTATGTTAGAGCTCCAATGCATAGAATCACTAGTTTAGAGCTTCTGAGAACACTAATGCTGTGTTTAGTGCAACAAAGCAAATTAAGAGAAGGCAAGGCCACAGATGCTCAAAAGCTTATTTCTCAGTGAGAGAAAGTTGGTTAATGCAATTTTAAGAGCAAAGCTCAAGTACATGAAAGATGTTTCTTTCTCATGAAATTAAATGTTATTTGCAATGCAGAAGACAGATTTTCATGTGTTAGAGCTTTTTTGCAGAGAAAGTTATGTTAGAGCTCCAATGCACAGAATCACTAGTTTACAGCTTCTGAGAACACTAATGCTGTTTAGTGCAACAAAGCAAATTAAGAGAAGGCAAGGCCACAGATGCTCAAAAGCTTATTTCTCAGTGAGAGAAAGTTGGTTAATGCAATTTTAAGAGCAAAGCTCAAGTACATGAAAGATGTTTCTTTCTCATGAAATGAAATGTTATTTGCAATGCAGAAGACAGATTTTCATGTGTTAGAGCTTTTTTGCAGAGAAAGTTATGTTAGAGCTCCAATGCATAGAATCACTAGTTTAGAGCTTCTGAGAACACTAATGCTGTGTTTAGTGCAACAAAGCAAATTAAGAGAAGGCAAGGCCACAGATGCTCAAAAGCTTATTTCTCAGTGAGAGAAAGTTGGTTAATGCAATTTTAAGAGCAAAGCTCAAGTACATGAAAGATGTTTCTTTCTCATGAAATGAAATGTTATTTGCAATGCAGAAGACAGATTTTCATGTGTTAGAGCTTTTTTTGCAGAGAAAGTTATGTTAGAGCTCCAATGCATAGAATCACTAGTTTAGAGCTTCTGAGAACACTAATGCTGTGTTTAGTGCAACAAAGCAAATTAAGAGAAGGCAAGGCCACAGATGCTCAAAAGCTTATTTCTCAGTGAGAGAAAGTTGGTTAATGCAATTTTAAGAGCAAAGCTCAAGTACATGAAAGATGTTTCTTTCTCATGAAATGAAATGTTATTTGCAATGCAGAAGACAGATTTTCATGTGTTAGAGCTTTTTTGCAGAGAAAGTTATGTTAGAGCTCCAATGCATAGAATCACTAGTTTAGAGCTTCTGAGAACACTAATGCTGTGTTTAGTGCAACAAAGCAAATTAAGAGAAGGCAAGGCCACAGATGCTCAAAAGCTTATTTCTCAGTGAGAGAAAGTTGGTTAATGCAATTTTAAGAGCAAAGCTCAAGTACATGAAAGATGTTTCTTTCTCATGAAATGAAATGTTATTTGCAATGCAGAAGACAGATTTTCATGTGTTAGAGCTTTTTTGCAGAGAAAGTTATGTTAGAGCTCCAATGCACAGAATCACTAGTTTAGAGCTTCTGAGAACACTAATGCTGTGTTTAGTGCAACAAAGCAAATTAAGAGAAGGCAAGGCCACAGATGCTCAAAAGCTTATTTCTCAGTGAGAGAAAGTTGGTTAATGCAATTTTAAGAGCAAAGCTCAAGTACATGAAAGATGTTTCTTTCTCATGAAATGAAATGTTATTTGCAATGCAGAAGACAGATTTTCATGTGTTAGAGCTTTTTTGCAGAGAAAGTTATGTTAGAGCTCCAATGCACAGAATCACTAGTTTACAGCTTCTGAGAACACTAATGCTGTGTTTAGTGCAACAAAGCAAATTAAGAGAAGGCAAGGCCACAGATGCTCAAAAGCTTATTTCTCAGTGAGAGAAAGTTGGTTAATGCAATTTTAAGAGCAAAGCTCAAGTACATGAAAGATGTTTCTTTCTCATGAAATGAAATGTTATTTGCAATGCAGAAGACAGATTTTCATGTGTTAGAGCTTTTTTGCAGAGAAAGTTATGTTAGAGCTCCAATGCATAGAATCACTAGTTTAGAGCTTCTGAGAACACTAATGCTGTGTTTAGTGCAACAAAGCAAATTAAGAGAAGGCAAGGCCACAGATGCTCAAAAGCTTATTTCTCAGTGAGAGAAAGTTGGTTAATGCAATTTTAAGAGCAAAGCTCAAGTACATGAAAGATGTTTCTTTCTCATGAAATGAAATGTTATTTGCAATGCAGAAGACAGATTTTCATGTGTTAGAGCGTTTTTGCAGAGAAAGTTATGTTAGAGCTCCAATGCATAGAATCACTAGTTTAGAGCTTCTGAGAACACTAATGCTGTGTTTAGTGCAACAAAGCAAATTAAGAGAAGGCAAGGCCACAGATGCTCAAAAGCTTATTTCTCAGTGAGAGAAAGTTGGTTAATGCAATTTTAAGAGCAAAGCTCAAGTACATGAAAGATGTTTCTTTCTCATGAAATGAAATGTTATTTGCAATGCAGAAGACAGATTTTCATGTGTTAGAGCTTTTTTGCAGAGAAAGTTATGTTAGAGCTCCAATGCATAGAATCACTAGTTTAGAGCTTCTGAGAACACTAATGCTGTGTTTAGTGCAACAAAGCAAATTAAGAGAAGGCAAGGCCACAGATGCTCAAAAGCTTATTTCTCAGTGAGAGAAAGTTGGTTAATGCAATTTTAAGAGCAAAGCTCAAGTACATGAAAGATGTTTCTTTCTCATGAAATGAAATGTTATTTGCAATGCAGAAGACAGATTTTCATGTGTTAGAGCTTTTTTGCAGAGAAGTTATGTTAGAGCTCCAATGCACAGAATCACTAGTTTTACAGCTTCTGAGAACACTAATGCTGTGTTTAGTGCAACAAAGCAAATTAAGAGAAGGCAAGGCCACAGATGCTCAAAAGCTTATTTCTCAGTGAGAGAAAGTTGGTTAATGCAATTTAAGAGCAAAGCTCAAGTACATGAAAGATGTTTCTTTCTCATGAAATGAAATGTTATTTGCAATGCAGAAGACAGATTTTCATGTGTTAGAGCTTTTTTGCAGAGAAAGTTATGTTAGAGCTCCAATGCATAGAATCACTAGTTTAGAGCTTCTGAGAACACTAATGCTGTGTTTAGTGCAACAAAGCAAATTAAGAGAAGGCAAGGCCACAGATGCTCAAAAGCTTATTTCTCAGTGAGAGAAAGTTGGTTAATGCAATTTTAAGAGCAAAGCTCAAGTTCATGAAAGATGTTTCTTTCTCATGAAATGAAATGTTATTTGCAATGCAGAAGACAGATTTTCATGTGTTAGAGCTTTTTTGCAGAGAAAGTTATGTTAGAGCTCCAATGCACAGAATCACTAGTTTACAGCTTCTGAGAACACTAATGCTGTGTTTAGTGCAACAAAGCAAATTAAGAGAAGGCAAGGCCACAGATGCTCAAAAGCTTATTTCTCAGTGAGAGAAAGTTGGTTAATGCAATTTTAAGAGCAAAGCTCAAGTACATGAAAGATGTTTCTTTCTCATGAAATGAAATGTTATTTGCAATGCAGAAGACAGATTTTCATGTGTTAGAGCTTTTTTGCAGAGAAAGTTATGTTAGAGCTCCAATGCATAGAATCACTAGTTTAGAGCTTCTGAGAACACTAATGCTGTGTTTAGTGCAACAAAGCAAATTAAGAGAAGGCAAGGCCACAGATGCTCAAAAGCTTATTTCTCAGTGAGAGAAAGTTGGTTAATGCAATTTTAAGAGCAAAGCTCAAGTACATGAAAGATGTTTCTTTCTCATGAAATGAAATGTTATTTGCAATGCAGAAGACAGATTTTCATGTGTTAGAGCTTTTTGCAGAGAAAGTTATGTTAGAGCTCCAATGCATAGAATCACTAGTTTAGAGCTTCTGAGAACACTAATGCTGTGTTTAGTGCAACAAAGCAAATTAAGAGAAGGCAAGGCCACAGATGCTCAAAAGCTTATTTCTCAGTGAGAGAAAGTTGGTTAATGCAATTTTAAGAGCAAAGCTCAAGTACATGAAAGATGTTTCTTTCTCATGAAATGAAATGTTATTTGCAATGCAGAAGACAGATTTTCATGTGTTAGAGCTTTTTTGCAGAGAAAGTTATGTTAGAGCTCCAATGCAAGAATCACTAGTTTACAGCTTCTGAGAACACTAATGCTGTGTTTAGTGCAACAAAGCAAATTAAGAGAAGGCAAGCCACAGATGCTCAAAAGCTTATTTCTCAGTGAGAGAAAGTTGGTTAATGCAATTTTAAGAGCAAAGCTCAAGTCATGAAAGATGTTTCTTTCTCATGAAATGAAATGTTATTTGCAATGCAGAAGACAGATTTTCATGTGTTAGAGCTTTTTTGCAGAGAAAGTTATGTTAGAGCTCCAATGCATAGAATCACTAGTTTAGAGCTTCTGAGAACACTAATGCTGTGTTTAGTGCAACAAAGCAAATTAAGAGAAGGCAAGGCCACAGATGCTCAAAAGCTTATTTCTCAGTGAGAGAAAGTTGGTTAATGCAATTTTAAGAGCAAAGCTCAAGTACATGAAAGATGTTTCTTTCTCATGAAATGAAATGTTATTTGCAATGCAGAAGACAGATTTTCATGTGTTAGAGCTTTTTTGCAGAGAAAGTTATGTTAGAGCTCCAATGCAAGAATCACTAGTTTACAGCTTCTGAGAACACTAATGCTGTGTTTAGTGCAACAAAGCAAATTAAGAGAAGGCAAGGCCACAGATGCTCAAAAGCTTATTTCTCAGTGAGAGAAAGTTGGTTAATGCAATTTTAAGAGCAAAGCTCAAGTACATGAAAGATGTTTCTTTCTCATGAAATGAAATGTTATTT
Source organism: Aspiorhynchus laticeps (assembly GCA_023376895.1). Classification (NCBI taxonomy): domain Eukaryota; kingdom Metazoa; phylum Chordata; class Actinopteri; order Cypriniformes; family Cyprinidae; genus Aspiorhynchus; species Aspiorhynchus laticeps. The sequence continues at coordinate 14,684 of JALXFT010000202.1, forward strand.
AATGCAGAAGACAGATTTTCATGTGTTAGAGCTTTTTTGCAGAGAAAGTTATGTTAGAGCTCCAATGCAAGAATCACTAGTTTAGAGCTTCTGAGAACAAATGCTGTGTTTAGTGCAACAAAGCAAATTAAGAGAAGGCAAGGCCACAGATGCTCAAAAGCTTATTTCTCAGTGAGAGAAAGTTGGTTAATGCAATTTTAAGAGCAAAGCTCAAGTACATGAAAGATGTTTCTTTCTCATGAAATGAAATGTTATTTGCAATGCAGAAGACAGATTTTCATGTGTTAGAGCTTTTTTGCAGAGAAAGTTATGTTAGAGCTCCAATGCAAGAATCACTAGTTTAAGCTTCTGAGAACACTAATGCTGTGTTTAGTGCAACAAAGCAAATTAAGAGAAGGCAACCAAATGCTCAAAAGTTATTTCCAGTGAGAGAAAGTTGGTTTAATTTTAAACAAAGTGTAATGAAAGATGTTTCTTTTAGAAATAAATTTATTTGCAATCAAAGACAGATTTTATTTTAA
>JALXFT010000203.1:0-39985 GCA_023376895.1 Aspiorhynchus laticeps
TATGGAAGTCAATGGTTCCCAGAACTGCTGTTTCCCACATTCTTCAGAATATCTTCCTTTGTGTTCGGCAGAACAAAGACATTCATACAGGTTTGAAATAGGGCTGCACGATATATTGCATGCGATATGCATGCGCATCTCGTCAGTAAAGCCGGTTCCTTGATTAGCGGTTAATCTCCATCACCTGTTTTCAAATGGAGCGGCATTTAATACACAGAGCCGTAGTTCACTGACAAGCTACGCATATATCGCGTTCATATCAAAGGCGATATATCAGTCGATATATGCGTAGCTTGTCAGTGAACTACGGCTCTGTGTATTAAATGCCGCTCCATTTGAAAACAGGTGATGGAGATTAACCGCTAATCAAGGAACCGGCTTTACTGACGAGATGCGCATGCATATCGCATGCAATATATCGTGCAGCCCTAGTTTGAAACTACTCGAGGGTGAGTAAATGATGACAGAATTTTCATTTTTGGGTGAACTACCCTTTAAGCCCAATTTATACTTCTGCGTCGGACCTACGCCGTAGCCTCTAGTAAGCTGTGTGTCAGTTTTCATTTATACTTCTGTGTCGTCTTGTGAAGAAGTGGCTCGTCGGAGAAGCCATGACGGCGGCAAATAAATATCATTAAATCATTATTTAAGACTATTAAAAGGAGACAACAATTGAACAGGAGAAGATGGCATTCTTTCAATCTCCACAAGGACGTGTACCACGGCAGATCAACACTGTTTGTCGCGGACTCGCGGACAACTAGTAATGTATAATGTTATGTAGTATAATAGATAAGACACTTGTTCTTTGCTTTGTTTTATTTTAAATAAGAAGGTGTAACATTAAACTATATTACAGTGCTCATAAACGCACACAAAACTCAAGTACATACGGAGGGAGGGGGTTCTAGCAGACCAATCACAGCACTTGCGGTCAGCGTAGAATTGACGCGCTGTTAGATTTATGGAGAGATGCACGTCAGGTATGGCGCAGGTTACGGCGCAGGCCTGTGCGTCTCTGCGTAGGCTACGGCGTAGGTTCGACGCAGAAGTATAAATTGGGCTATACTCAGCTACTCGTCCGCAGTGACGCTTGTTGCATTAGCACTGGCATATCTGACTATAACGTGCCATTTAGCCTATACAACGCTCTCACTCGTTTATTATCTTAATATTTTGGGAGGAGTAAAATTAGCATATGTGGTTTCAACAACCAGATGCGTTTACACTTGTCCAGTTTCATCTGGAATGCGGCCCAGACCTCCTCCTGAAGTGGTTTGAGCGATCGGATTTATAGCTGTCTCAAATGCGTTTCAGAGGTCATTTACACCTGGGCACATTCAAGCTCACACGTTTCACCCAACGTTTTGCTACGGTTTCTGGGTTGAACGACATGTTTCCTGGAAACGGTGTGCAATGAGGTTTGAGATACGTTTTCTCTTGTTTGGTGGGTGTGTCAAAAATGTCAGCCCGAGTGTATATAAACAGCGCAGTATTAAAGAGACAGATCGTGCAATGGGCCCAAGTTTGTCGGAAAGGGGAAAGGGAAGTGGTGTGTGGCCAAGTATGGTGACCCATACTTGGAATTTGTGCTCTGCATTTAACCCATCCAAGTGCACATACACCCGGAGCAGTAGGCAGCCAATGGCGCCCGGGGAGCAGTTGGGGGTTCAGTGCCTTGCTCAAGGGTCTACCACCTCGTGGTATTGAGGGTGGAGAGAGTGCTGGTTATTCACTCCTACAATCTCTGTCAGACCTGAGACTCGAACCCACGACCTTTGGGTTACAAGTCCGACTCTCTATCCATTAGGCCACGACTGCCCCCGGAGTAACTGTAAGTGTTTTATAGTAACATAGCATATCAACATGATGATGATGAATTTGTAAGTAAATGTAATTAACATCAAAATAAATTCACCAGAGCAAATATATTGTTTGCACATGTTTATTTACATTAAAGGCAAAATAACTGAAATAATAAGAGCACAAGTAGAGCTGGAACTTATTTAAGTCTGTCTAAATATCATGTAGCCTAGTGATTGCAACGTCTTCTGGTCCATATCCTTTCCTTATAAGGTGTGCTAGACACTGATTAATGTAACATAAAAATACTATACATATTTATATATTTTGCTATTGTATTGTGGAGTGACACTTTCATAAACTTTTCTATGCTCCTCTGATTATATAATGGTAAATATTACAATATCATAGCACAACAACAGTGATCAGCAATAATGATAAGCCTAATACTCACAATAAAAATAATTAGGTCATATAGATCATAACATGAAGGTAAGAAGTGGATTATCCTTCACCTGAAATGTTTGTCTTTTCATCCTGAAATGCGAGGCAAATGTTGGATCACAATAATTAAGAACCACAGTTTCCACAAATCCCTTCACTAGATTGGGATGTTCTCTTTTATTCTGGACGACAAGGGCAGTGACTGTAACATTGAGCATATTTTGCAGTATTAAACACGTATTTATACCGATTTCATCAGGCTCCGAAAATTCTTCAAAAAGAACACAAAGAATGGCCTTCTCAGCTGCCATATTGCAACACTTGCGTCATCAGAACAGTGTTCAACACATCACCGTTTCCGTTTAATACAACGTTTTGCACCGTTTTTTCGGGGCTGAACGCAGCCCAGGTCTTTTCACGATCGGATAGTTATCCAATCAGACAAAACACATGAAGTGACCAGGTAGCTCCAACCCAGCAAACATTGGTCCGACGGCAACGTCGTGTCCCTGGCCAAAAATAGTCGCAGTAGACACACAAATATTTAAAAATATGTAACACAGAACATTTCCTAAAAATACATTCAGATACGTTTGTACTGTTGTCTGGGGTTGCATGTATAATTGTTATTTTGACTTTTAGCTACGTGTAGTTCAATATATACACTGTTGCGATTCAGTTGTGAGACGACGTCAAGTAGGTGACGTCTTTTACACGTGCATTTATAGTCCATCATGACCCTCTATGAAATCCTTATGAAATATGCAAAAACAATTGTGCTTACACCTTGATTAATACTGCAAAAATTAATTTAAGTGCCCCAAGTGGTTTTTAAGAGGTTGTGAATAGACGTCCACTGACGTCCTTTACACGTCAAGCACCCGTACAAAAAAATAAAAAATTAAAAACATGGAAATCTTTTTATTAAAAAAACACGACAGTTTGTATTTACATCTTATTTAATGTCAAATTATATTCACAAAGTGCCCTGTGTGGTTAAGTGATTGTAAACCACTGCATTATTATTTTAGTCATTATTCGACCCGTTTTCCGTACATTGCAATACATTTATTTATATATAAATTTATAAATGTATAAAACAGACTGAAAACAAGAACTGCAAACAAGAAACATAATACTGTTCCCTCCTCTCTCTCATGAAATGGTTAAACGCTGGTCCACGCTCCAATACAGTAGGTGGCGATAATGTAACTTAAGGTTGAGCTACCCACCATAAAACTGAAGAAGAAGAAGAAGAAGAAGAGTAGGCGGTAATGTTCAAATTGTGATTGCGAGCCGCCAATAAAAAACAAATAAGAAGAAGAAGAAGAAGAAGAAGAGTTAAGTGGAATTGCAATATCAAGACAATTGGCCGTTTCTCAAATGGAAGGCTGCATCCTCCGTAGGTCACATTTGTAGGCTGCATACGTCATAAAGAAGACCTTATTTTAGAATATTAACAGTTATAAATTTGACCATTATTCTTAGTTTAGTGTAAATTGTTGTAATATCGTTTGGCCATTTGTTGTGATGAATCAGAAAAGTGTGTGCAGCTGAATTGGAGTAGTATTTTGTTAGATGGGTATAAAAAGCTTAGTATACCGCGGCAGCGATCGTGGCAGCCACCGTGTGAAGACCGAAGAGTGTAAAGACCATCGACTCCACCGGGCAGCGACACCGGCAAAGGATATAAGTATCGCTTTTTATTTTTCCTCTTTCCTACTACTTGTTTCACTTCTATTTCAGTTTGTATAACCATTTCTTACTATGTGTAAGTAAGTTGTTGCTGTTGTTTTAAAACATGTGGGCTTGGCTCCGTGTTGATGTCTGTATAGGTTGTTTATTCAGTTTTAGTTTTATTTAATTTGAGTTATTTAGTACTTCATACTACATGAAAATTAAATAATATATATATTTAATGTATTTTTTGATGTATGTATATGTATATGTGTATGGCTGTACACATGTAGTTGTTTTTTGGTGTTTGGCTTAGTGTTATGTTAGAAGCATTATTATACTCTTATCTTTTGTTGTTTTAATATTTTGAATTGTTTTTAGCTTTCATTTAAATGTTTAGTATTGAAATGTTGTTGTATGCATTTTTCAATTTTATTTAATTTCTTTATTTTCTTCAATGTGTGTATTTAGTATTTACAGAGTTTTCACTTTCAGTTTTGGTTACTTTTTCTTATTCGTAAGTCGCTTTGGATAAAAGCGTCTGCTAAATGACTAAAAGTAAAGTAAGTAAAGTAATATGCTTTTGACTCGCAAATGTAATGCTCAGTTAACTGAAATAAACCAGGCTTGATGACGTATGCAGCCTACAAATGTGACCTACGGAGGATGCAGCCTTCCGTTTGAGAAACGGCCAATATATGATATTTGAAGTGATGCAGAGTTTATTTAGAATAAGACAAGCTGGAATTATAGTAAACTTCATGTGGGTACCATCACATATGGGTGTGGAAGTAAATGAGGAGGCCGACCATCTGGCTAAACAGGCTTTGAAACATGCACAAATTGACATTAACGTGTCAATGAGTAAAACAGAAGTAAAAGGGTTAATTGCAAAGGTAGACACTTATATCACATTCAAGAGAAGGTAGGTCAAGAAAAAGAAAGTTTGGCAATAGAAAATATGACGTTTTAATGTCAAGAATGTATATTGGACACTGTTTGTTGAATCAATGTCTTTATAGAATGGGGAAGCATGAAAATGGAAATTGTGATAGATGTGGTCATGCTGAATCAATAGAACATGTACTTATACAGTGTGATGCGTATGAAAGAGCAAGATTTCAACTTATTCAAGCGTTAAGATCTTTGGGTATAAATAAACTGTCATCGCAGATTCTGTTAGGAAATGGCCCAACACAATCAAGAACATTTCATGAATTAATTATTTTCTTAAAAGAAACAAAACTGATCATTAGAATGTAAGATACCGGTGTATTAAACGAAATTTTTTTTTTTTTTTTTTTTTTTTTTTCTCTTCTCTGTCCCCTCCCCATTGTCATTTGTGTTATTGGTTCCCAACTTCCCAACCATAAAATCGATTCTTGAAAATAAGGAATATGACGCAACAAAGGTTGTTATAAGTTTTTTACTCAACACTGGTCTTTATTTGAGGATTTAAGGAGAGTAATTGAGAATTAAGGAGAGTAAACATCAGGAAAGCTGCCGGACCTGATGGGATTACCGGCCGCGTTCTAAGATCATGCGTCGATCAGCTTGCTGGTTTGTTTACTTCCATCTTTAATGAGTCCCTTGCTAACTCTGTGATTCCCACCTCATTTAAGAAATCTGTCATCATCCCTGTGCCTAAGAACAGTAAACCCTCTTGCCTGAATGACTATCGTCCAGTTGCCCTCACATCAACAGTCATGAAGGTTTTTGAGAGACTTTTAAAGAAACACATATGCTCCTCCATCCCTGCTACCTTGGACCCAATTCAGTTTGCCTATCGCCCAAATAGGTCTACTGATGATGCCATCTCTCAGGTACCGCACTCCTCCCTCACACACATTGACAGCAAAAATGGCAACTATGTCAGACTGCTATTCATTGACTATAGCTCAGCTTTCAATACTATAGTCCCCACCAAGCTAGCTGTCAAACTCTCAGACCTCGGCCTAAACACTACACTCTGCGACTGGATCCAAGACTTCCTCACCGGCAGACCACAAGTGGTGAAAATGGGCCAGTTCACGCGTTCTGAGTCCCCTGCTCTACTCTCTACACACACGACTGTGTGTCCTCTCACAGCTCCACTTCTATTGTTAAATTTGCTGATGATACTGTGGTTCTGGGGCTCATTTCCAACTATGATGAGACCGCATACTTGGGTGAGGTAGAGAGACTAACATCATGGTGCCAGGACAACTGTCTCTCTCTGAACGTGAGCAAAACTAAAGAGCTGATTGTAGACTTCAGGAAGAGACAGCAGCGGCCCTACACTCCTCTTATGATCAGCGGGACCCCTGTGGAGAGGGTGAGCAGCTTCAAGTACCTCGGTGTAAACATCTCTGAGGACCTGACTTGGACTGCACGCATTCAAACACAGGTCAAGAAAGCCAGGCAAAGACTGTACCATCTGCGACAGCTGAGGAAATTCAGGGTCTCACCAGCAATCCTGAAAACTTTCTATTCAGGGGCCATAGAAAGTGTATTGACTCAGTGCATCTCAGTGTGGTACAGTAACGCCACAAATCAGGACTGCAAAGCTCTGCAGAGAGTCGTGCGCTTAGCTGAGCGCATCTCTGGGTCTGCCCTCCCCTCTCTGCAGGACATCTACCTCAAACGCTGCAAAAGCAGAGCTGCAAAAATAATCAAGGACTCAAATCACCCCGGTAACCGTCTTTTCATCACACTGCCATCTGGCAAGCGCTTCAGGAGCATGATGGCAAAAACTGAGAGACTGAGGAGGAGCTTCTACCCTCAGACCATCAGGCTCCTAAACTCAGTCTCCTAACATCTACAGGACTCAATTTAATAAACTGTAACACCCATCATTCTCCATCATCCGCATTGCTGCTATGTGTACATACCCGGTACAACCTGTTTGCACATTCCTCTTGCACATCCCTGTTTATATTAATATTTATTAAATCCACAGTAGACTGTATTGCACATTTTAGTTCATTGCACATTTTACTCCTTATTTTATTTTATTTTATTTTATTTTTTACTTATTTTTTTATCTTATTCCTACCTATATTTAAATATATGCTCCTGTGTTATGTATCATCTTTTATTTTTATTTTTTTGCACTGTCCATTGAGCGGACCTGTCCTGACCTACATTTCACTACTGATTATACCCTGTATGATTGTGTATGTGACAAATAATAAAGAACCTCGAACCTTATGTTATTGTGCTGTTGTACTCGCTTTTTATATTATTCACTTTACTGCAACTTGTACTACATATACTTTTTAATATTAAATATCACTTTTACTATATTTTTACTGTGCACTGTATCAGTGCATCATATTTTACCACTGTAACTGTAAGTTTTATTGGATCCATAAAGGATTATCAGTTACATTTGTTATTGTTTGTTGTGGAGTTTATATCTGTATAGAGTGCTATGAAAATAAAAAGCAGACTACCAGTGTGTCACTTTTTGATTTGTATTCGCAGTATTTCAAAGGGAATGAGCTGTGTTCTGACCTGAGGCACAATACAAGCTAAAATGTTGGGGTTGAAGACAGAGAAAGCAATGAAACAACTTAATTTCATTTAATGTACATTAAAATGACATTACATGTATATGTCACAGTTATACTGCATTAATATTAGAATTGTTAACCGAAAAAATCAACCAAATCAACACGAGTGTAAGTGTGAGCTTTCACAATTTCTTAAGAAAATTAATAATTTTCCAAGCCTAACTAAATAACTGGAGGCAGAGTTATTTTTAACTCCATGTAGATCACAAACCACTGAAATCGGTTGATAAATGTAAATGTTATCGTGTTTTTATCCCGAAAAAACCGCAGCTCCCCCGTTTACCTCCATTTGTTTTTAAGGCAGTCTTGCCATCTCAAACATGGCAGACGCGTTGACGTATCGCAGCAATGGCTCAAAGCGGCCAATGAGGCGTCTAGGTATTTATATGTCTATGGGCTAGACCAGGCATCCTCAAATCTGGCCCACTCCTGCATAGTTTAGCTCTAACCCTAATCAAACACGCCTGAGCATGCTAATCAGAGTCTTCAAGATCATTAGAAAATCACAGGTAGGTGAGTTTGATCAGGGTTGAAGCTAAACTCTGCAGCAGATTGGCCCTCCAGGGAAAGATTTGAGGAACCCTGGGCTAGACGGTCCGAGTCCTTCTGAAGCAGCCTTCGATATGGGCTGCAGTTGTAATTAGCGATTGTAATTTGTAAGTTGTAATTTGTTAATATTGTAGCAATAAACTTTGTTCCTTTCATTTGCAAAATAACAAAGTGGTGGAGTGTAACGAAATACATTCCTTGTATTCACATACAAATGAGAAGTACTGAGTTTTTTTCCCTCACAGGACAGCAACACTACAAAAACATGGTATTTTACAATATGATGCACTGTTGTACATTAAACTGCCCAACAGTAGCCTATATAAAGTATTTTAAATGTAACAACCTTGAACATATTCAGCATTAAAATGCAACGTACAGTACACAGTAGTGCAGCATTAATATTAAAGCAAGACCATCATATAAACTTTTTTTTCTGCAGAATACATACCTTTACTTTCACACTTTATACCTTAAATACATTACAGCATGAAATATAATACTTATAATTAAGGTTTTAGATGTATGCAGTTTTTCCTCTATGCGCTATTAGTAGTTACTGAAAGTACTTTACTAAAGTAACATAATATTTCTTCCACCAATTACTTTGTCATAGCTCTACACAATTAGTCCTTTCCTCCTTTCCTTAAATCAGACCAGACCCCTGTACTGCAGGATAAACCTGAACGTCCCAGTGCTGGACAGTGGAAATATGCACTCAAACACTCTGGAGCCCATCCCAGATGATGTTCCACTGGCAGAGGCTGCACCAGCTCTCTATAAGCAGTCCATCCAGGTCCAGCAGCACCACCAGGGTATCCCTGCTCAGCTCAATGAAATGTACATAGGCCTACAATTTTTTTTTATATATTTTTTTCCAATCTGTTTTATGTACTGTTAATTTATTTTTACGTTGTTTTCTGATGTTGAATTGACGTTTTGTTATTAGTTGTAAAAAAGTACTTTTAAGTACAGACCAATTTATTGCTTTTTGCTTTGCAAAAATAAACAATTTCCAGAACTACTACTTGTCTTTTATTTCTAAGTTTCAACTTATAATACAAAAATAAAACAATGCATAGAAATTACTTTGCTTCATTTACAAATAGGCTAACTTAAATTACAAAAGTAATGTACAGAACAGCTTCATTCATTATATTTTTATGGTTCCAAGCAGCCCCATTTTCTCCAGAGCTGTCCTAAAAGAAGAGAAAAAGGAAAGACTTATGAAAATTATTAAGACAGGGCTGCAATTTTAAAGTTACAAAATATGAAACAGACATGCATACAAAATAGGCTACTCCAGAAATCATATTTCTGGATCATCAAGTTTGCCTAAATCATTTGTGGACATATATAGCATGACAGCACTACTTACTTACTTAAATAAATAAATAAACAACTGAAAGACTTATCTAATTACAACCCCAAATCAGAAAAAGTTGGGACAGTATGGAAAACGCAAATAAAAAAAGAAAGTAGTGATTTCTAAATTTACTTTGACTTGTATTTCATTGCAGACAATATGAACACAAAATATGTCATGTTTTGTCTGGTCAACTTCATGTCATTTGTAAATATACATCCTTTCCTGTCATTCAGACCTGCAGCACATTCCAAAAAAAGTTGGGACAGTAAAGCATTTACCACTTTGTAATGTTGCCATTCCTTTTCACAACACTTAAAAGACGTTTAGGGACTGAAGACACCAAGTGATGAAGTGTTTCAGGTGTAATTTTGTCCCATTCTTCCTGCAAACAAGTCTTAAGGTGGGCAACAGTACGGGGTCTTCGTTGTCGCATTTTGCGCTTCAAAATTAATGTAAATTAATGTATTTTGGAGCACAATATGCTGCCTTCAAGAAGACATCTTTTCCAGGGACGTCCATGCATATTTCAACAAGACAAATGCAAAACCACATTCTGCACACATTACAAAGTCCTGGCTGCGGAGGAAGAGGGTATGGGTACTTGACTCGCCTGCCTGCAGTCCCGACCTGTCTCCAATAGAGAATGTGTGGCGCATTTTGAAGCGCAAAATGTGACAACGAAGACAATATATGCTTGTCTAAATTATTGAAATGTTTAACCAGGTAAACACAATGTTCCTCAAAGAAAGATAGGAAGAGATTTGGATATTTCACCTTCAACAGTGCATAACATAATTAAAAGATTCAAGGAATCTGGAGGAATTTCAGTGCGTAAAGGACAAGGGCGCAAGCCTAAGCTGAACAACCGTGATCTCCGATCCCTCAGGCGGCACTGCATCAAGAATCATCATTCATCTATAAGCGATACCACCACATGGGCTCAGGACTACTTTGGCAAACCTTTGTCAAGTACCACAATATGTAGTTACATCCACAAATGCCAGTTAAAACTGTACTGTGCCAAAAGGAAGCCCTATGTTAACAGTGTCCAGAAGCGCCGTTGACTTCTCTGGGCTCGGAGAAATCTGGGATGGACCATCACACAGTGGAAACGTGTACTGTGGTCAGATGAATCAGTATTTCAGGTATTTTTTGGGAGGAATGGACGCCGTGTGCTCCGGACCAAAGAAGAAAAGGATCATCCAGACTGTTACCAGCAACAAGTCCAAAAGCCAGGGTCTGTCATGGTATGGGGTTGTGTCAGTGCCCTTGGCAAAGGTAACTTGCACTTCTGTGATGGCACCATTAATGCTGAAAAGTACATAGAGATTTTGGAGCACAATATGCTGCCTTCAAGAAGACATATTTTCCAGGGACGTCCATGCATATTTCAACAAGACAATGCAAAACCACATTCTGCACACATTACAAAGTCCTGGCTGCGGAGGAAGAGGGTACGGGTACTTGACTGGCCTGCCTGCAGTCCCGACCTGTCTCCAATAGAGAATGTGTGGCGCATTTTGAAGCGCAAAATGCGACAACGAAGACCCCGTACTGTTGCCCACCTTAAGACTTGTTTGCAGGAAGAATGGGACAAAATTACACCTGAAACACTTCATCACTTGGTGTCTTCAGTCCCTAAACGTCTTTTAAGTGTTGTGAAAAGGAATGGCAACATTACAAAGTGGTAAATGCTTTACTGTCCCAACTTTTTTTGGAATGTGTTGCAGGTCTGAATGACAGGAAAGGATGTATATTTACAAATGACATGAAGTTGACCAGACAAAACATGAAATATTTTGTGTTCATATTGTCTGCAATGAAATACAAGTCAAAGTAAATTTAGAAATCACTACTTTTTTTATTTGCGTTTTCCATACTGTCCCAACTTTTTCTGATTTGGGGTTGTACTTCAGATTATAAAAAAGTAAGAAAGAGATGGTTCTTTAAAGAACCTTTGACTGAATGGTTCTTTGTGGAACCAAAAATGGTTCTTCTATGGCATCGCTTGAAGAACCTTTTGAAGCACCTTTATTTTTAAGAGTTTATTTAACCTCAGCATGATTTTAAATTAAGTCTGATTTTGTGGTGGATGTGCTTCAAAGGGGACATCGGAAGCCCATTTTCCACAAGGTGGTATGATTCATAGGGTCTTTTTTGAAATGGTCTCAGTGGTCGTGTAAAACAACACCCTTTTTACCTGGTCAAAAATAGCTCTGTTCACAGCGACTCGATTAGGTGCATATCTCTTTACATGCTAATGAGCTCTGCTCACCCCACCCCTCTCTTCTGTGGAAGTGATCCATCCTTGAGTTTTAACTTTTTAACAAAACCTGCCTTGAATTGTCCCTCATTCAGAAAATAGTCTGGAGTAAAATGATTTGCGCAGCCAGGCATAAACACATTTAGTGAAAGAGAAGTGAAGTGAGGCCAAGTATGGTGACCCATACTCAGAATTTGTGCTCTGCGTTTAACCCATCCAAGTGCACACACACAGTAGTGAACACACACACACACACACACCGTGAACACACACCCGAAGCAGTGGGCAGCCATATTGCTGCGGCGCCTGGGGAGCAGTTAGGGGTTTGGTGTCTTGCTCAAGGGTCTCACCTCAGTCGTGGTATTGAAGGTGGAAGAGAGCACTGGCTATTCACTCCAAAATCAAAATGGCTTGATACTTGAGACTGTTTAGGTTTTGGGGGGATTAAAAAAAGGAGTGAATTTCTATCATTGTAGGGTGGTTGTGTCTACAAACTGCTAAGACACATTTATATGCAAATAAAGATTTTTCATCCAATGTCTCCTTTAAAATTAACATATTATAATCTTAATTCAAGTGATGAAAGATTTTGAAAGTCTGACAGTAATCAGTGTTGAGCACTACTGTAAGGTTAACCCTGCCTGGTTAACATGTTTGAAAATTATTAACAGTTGAAAACATTAGAAATTTAGAAAAGTAATCAAAAAGTAATCAAATGTAATCAGTTACATTACTTTAATAAAGTAATTGAAAAGTTACACTACTTATTACATTTTAAGTAGGGTAACTTGTAATCTGTAACCTATTACATTTCCAAAGTAACCTTCCCAACACTGTTCCTGCCCCAGATCCAGTGAGCCATGCATCTACAAATGCTCATCCAAACATCTGTTAAACAAATTCTTAAATTTAGTAAATTATATTGTTTTACATACTTTTGTTTTTCAGCTGACTATTCTTTAGTATTTTTTAGTCTGTTTTAGAAGCTTTATTGACTCTTAGAGTAAAACGCTTCTCAGTTCACACATTAATCTGGTTAGAAAATCAAAAGTGAAGTACATTATACAAATCAAATACATTGTAAAGATAGTTCAACCTACTGAAAGGCCAGAAACTGAACCGATGACTCAAATTATTACACACATCTTCAGTGTGTTGCTTCATATACAGTTTTGCAGCTTGTTTATCAGCGAGATTCAGTTTTTTTTAATAGGAAAAATCAGCTGATGTTTGCCTCCACCGAGCTCTGTAAAAGATGGAAACATGTACATGATTGAGTTCTTGTTATCTGGCAACATGTAGTTTGTGTATTTTGTGTTAATTAGTTTTTGGCCAAAAACAGATTTTTTTTTTTTTATGTTGTTTTACACAGTTTTGCAGTTTCATCCATTAGTTTGTTTTTCATGTTTTACTGTTGCTGAAAAGCCAAGAGACCTAGATACATCTTAAATACAGGTATATGAAATACCACCTTTTCATTTCAAATAGTGTTTTTAAAAGTACAAGTTTTTTTGTCATTAAGCAGACAAAATCATTTGACATTGATAATGTCTCAGTTTACAAAAAAAAATAATAATAATAAAAAAAAGAGTCTAGTCCATTCCAACCCACTGAAGAGTCTGGACATCTGTCTTTCACAGGCTTTATTTAACTGGCATCAAATTATGCTCACTGTGTTCAGTAGACTGTTTTTTTTTTTGGACAATTAAGGTTGTTAATGTTAAATAACAATTTTTGATTGTCTATTCAGAAACTGAACCATGAAAAAAGTATTCACTGCAGTAAGTAACTAGACTCTGTGTGTGTGTGTGTGTGTGAATTCTAACACTCTTACTGTGCAGTGTTATTCTGATGGATTGGTCAAAAGCAGAAGGGTCTTTGACATTTAAAACAGAGAGATTCATGTCCATGAGATCCATGAGAACCTGGAAACACTTTTCTACAGGTGAGCCTTTTGGGTCTTTTGAAGAAAACAAATATGAACTGCACATTTTGTCTAAAAGCCATTTCTCATCATCTATTCAGTAACACTTTACAAAAAGGTGCAGGAATATGTTTGTTACCATATTTATTCATCATTTACATTAATGTTAGTATTGTAAGTAGACATAAAAGATAAAACATATCAATAAATAAAAGTAGAAATGCTTTACCTTTCCTCATTTCCTCAAACATATATATCTGTTTGTATTGTCGGTAATAAATGTTTAAAGAACTCTGGGGGAGGGAATGAAATACAATCATAGATCACGTGATAGTAAAAATGACTGTCAACTTAGGTGGAACTGAATCTTCAAATGCAGCTTCACCTTTTTTTTCCAAGATAAATTTCTTAATCTCCTTTCCGTCAGCTAAAGCGCTGCCACACAGAGCTGCAGAAAACACATTTATGTTTAAATGTGCTTACAATAAATTATGCAAAAACACATCATTTTTAAATGAAACGTGTAATATAACTGAGCCCTTAAATTGTTCAGCATAAATGATCTCTCCTTTAAATCACTGTGTAATGGGAAGTTTTATGTTCAGTTTTACTCGCTGTGCTGTTAAAACTGCTTTAAATGATTTTTAGCATTTGTAAGTATAATATTAGGCCAGTTGATATTTTAGTTTTGACCCATGTAGTTAAATGTTAAGTGTCCGTTGATATTATAAATATTAATAATCTCTCCTGTAACTTTGTTATTATGGAAGCCCGTTTTCGCCACTGAATTAAAAAAGTGAAATTAAAAAGGTAGGCTAATTTGCGAATTTTCTCAAAATTCTGGCTTTCACAATTTACCTCAGAATTGCATGATAAATTTGCAATTGCGATTTTCAGAATTAAGGGATATAAACTCTCACAATATTTTATTTATTATTAATATTTTATTTATATTTTCCTCACAATTGCCAGTTTATATCTCATAATTCTGAGAAAAAAAAATCAGAATTTCGAGATGTAAAAAAAGAAGAAGTCGTCGCAATTGGGCTACCTTTTTATTTTTGTTCAGTGGCAGAAACTGGCTTCCATATGTTACCTTGCAGATACAGCATGTCCATTTCAGGCTGGTGTTTTTTCTTTGAGCCGTTGTCAAACTGGCTGCCGAAGCTGGAGGTGTCCACAAACGCTCCAGTGAGGGAATAACCTGCTTCATGTGGACTGACCTCAAACCAGGGGTCTGCAGACAGAAAATACCTCCATATTAACAGCTGACACAAACACATTAACACTTTCTATGTTTTTCAGACACACACACCAACCAACACAGACCTTTCTCCTTGATGCACTGTTTGCATTGCTTGTCGATCACTGTGTAGATGGGAAACGGGTCTTTACTGAGATGGTCCCACTGATCTGTGAGTGTGTGTTCGTCTATCTGGAAAGTTGTTGTTGGATTATAACTTAACATGTAAGATACAAAAAGTTTCAACTCCAACTAATATGTCAGGTCCACATAAGTATTTATTTGATGAAAGTCTGCGTATTATTAAGCGGTACATTATCCTTTAAAATGTGCATCTTCCTTGAAGCTCCTTTTGTCTGTCTAGCCTCAAAAAATTCAGATTGGCAAGATTTTCAAAGTGGTCTCAGACTTGCAGGCTTACAGTAGTTTGTATCTGAGGAATGACACAGCATTGTTTACTGTCCTGTATTATGTGATTCACTTTCCGTGGCATCAAATGATCAACAATCTATTGAAAATATACCACTTTTTTAAGTGGAATAAGGGTTGTAGTATGATTATTTACCGACCTCTTTCACATATGCTGTGACGATAAGTTCTGTCAATTTTAGATAAATTGCTTGTTGTATTAAACATTTGTCAAAAGCGTCTGCTAAATGAATAAATGTTTATTTAAGGGGGAAAAAAATCAATTATATCACTGATTATGACTGGTGCAATTAAATCAATTTCCTTGGAACTCTCACACAAGACTCGTGGACTGTTTATGAACTCAGCTTTTTGATTGTTGTAAATTACTATATAGCAGGCGTTAAAGATTTATAAGAATATTTATATTTTTGTGCTACTTTAAACACAAATGCTATTTTTACTAAACACAGTAAAGTAGGCTTACTAATACAGTTCAACATTGCATATTAAAGCTCGAGGAACTGCTGATTAAAAATGTTCTTCCCAGTGTGAAAGTAAAAATGTAGGTTACTGAAAAGGTACTAAACTCAATTCATTGTAAACTCATAAAACAAAATAAATGCAACGTGTATTACTGGAAATTGATTATTAAATAATGTAGGCCTACCTACTATTACTTTTTGTGGCACAGAAATTGAATCACTAAACATTCATTTGAAAATTTTTATATATTTACGTGTAAAATAAGGTGTGTACATTTTATTTGATGCAGACACCAAAATGGGACTGATTGTATACATACAAGGGTTGACATTTCATGTCACGTCATCATTTCGCCTTCGTGTTTTGTGGTTTTGTCCCTCACAGCCTCTCATAACGCATCTGTGTAGAAGTAAGAAGAACTGGAGAGATTGGTGTAATACAATACGAGAAGATACTGACTTAAGTGAAGTATAGGGCACAATAGGAAACATGGGAGGAATACATAGAAATCAAACAATACCAGTTTTTAATAAAAAAAAAAAAAACAATAGGAAGGAAAAATAGCAGTGACAGATAATGAAAAAGCTGAAATGCTAGTTGAAGTATTTGTCAAAGTCCACAGTAATCAAATGTATCAGAGGATATTAAAAGTATAGAATTATGGCTGGGACAGAATATTATGGATTCTGTTTTAAACCTAGAAGCCAATGCAGGAAAGCTCAAGCAAATAAACAAGTAGGCTATTGATAGGGGTTTTATTTGATATTGAGAAAACATAAGACATGCTTTGGAAAGAGGGGCTTTTAATTTAACTTAAATGTATGTGAACAGGAGGGAAGTTACAACTGGATTAATGGATTTTCTGCTTGAAAGGACAATACAAGTAGAGTATTCAAATATATACAAGAGAGATAATGGAATTCCTCAAGGAAGTGAGTGCAGCCCAGTGTTATTCAATATTATGATAAAAGATTTTTAAATAATGTTAATGGTGACAAAGGAAGGGCATTACTTGCAGACAATGGGGCAATATGGAAAAGCTAACTTATAGCTTTTCTCAATTGATTTGACACTTTGCTCCAATGCAATGTACTTATTCTCAAGACAATTAGCACAGCCATCCAAACACAAAATGATCTTAACCAACCAGTTCCTCTTTCCTGCTAAATGAAGCACTGCAATTTTTTCTTGTAATGCATTTATTAAAAGTAAATATTAACATCAAATCTATAGGTGTGTTCTTTATTGATTGCAAAACACATTCAGCTGTAGATGCACAAATATGCAAATGAAAATACATGTTTATTGCAATTCTTCAACAGGGAGTTTTGTTTTATATATATTGTATATCTAAACATAATAAAAATTATCCAACACCTGCTATCACCAATGAGATAAAACTAATTGCCCCTTTGAACTTAAAATCTGTTTGTGCCACCTTTAGCAGCAAGAACTGCAAACAGAATTTTCAGATAACTACAGATCAGTCTTTTACAGCACGTATACATATATCTGACTTTTTTAGCTGGTGAAAATATTAGTGTTTTAACTAACTGTATATACACACACACATGTGTGTGTTTGCTGTATACATGAATTATCCTGAATTATTGATCTTGCCTTTCAATTGCATCTGGAAGAGAATTTCATTGCATTTATCTGCCTGCACTACACATTTGCTGCGCTTGCATCAGCGGAAATATGTGAGAAGATTGAATCCATGCTTGACAGGCTCCTGTCTCAACATCTCCACAAGCCTCTTCCTTTGTGGCTGATGGTGTTGTTCTGGACCACCATGTTAACAATGCTCTTGTTTCAATCTTGATTGTCTACTTGAATGATCTCAAACGTCAATTCTGAAAAACGTTTGGACATTTACAGTAAATAACAGAAGTTGTCCTAGGAGGACTAAAAATGTGTACAATCAACAATCATAGTACAACACTTCTCTAAAGGAGAGGCCTTGATTTGTAACATGGTCAATTAGGTTAATTCTGATTTCTTTTGAAAATTGTCTGTACCTTCTACCCTGCTGTCCACTTCCTCTCTGACCATGTCTTCTTACAGTTTCTGCTCTTGCTCTTTCCACCAGTGCCCTCCTCTCTACACATCTCCCTTTCCTTCTCTCCTCTTTTCTCACATCTTCCTCTCTGCTCATCGCATTCTACTTGTTGCACTCTTCTTCGGTGTCATTACACCCCTTTCTCCACCCATTCCACTGCCTTATAGACTTGCACTTCTTCAGCGAAGCCCAGAAATGTGAAAAACCAACAACACAGCTCTTCATCAAATCATCTGTACATGCATTATATGAAATATATTATCACAGCATCATATCACAGTAAATGTTGTACTTTTGAGATTCAAATTATTCCCTCGCTGGTTCAGATTAATTTTAGTTTGAGAAAAAAAAAAAAAAAAAAATTGAAATTCTGAAATATTTCTTTAGTTGTTTTTATTATAGGGTCATTTTCCTTTTTGATTCCTGCACCACTGGCGGCACCAAAATGAATGTTAGTGTTTTTGTTTGGATGGCTGCCTGCATCATGATTCAGTCAATGGGGTGAGTTTGGGGCGTGGCTCCTGGTATGTTTATCCAATGGCAGGGTGGTGTAGGGTTTAAAACATGACTTAAAAAAAGAAGTTCTCAGATCTAATAAATGCTTTGTTCAGAGAATTTTCCAAAACACTAGAGAGAAAAAAAAAAAAAAAAAAAAAAAAAAATAATAATAATATAAATATAATATATATATATATATATATATATAAAATATATATATATATATACACACACACACACAAGCATAAAAGATTATAAATGCTCTGGATTGTCCAATCAGCATCCAGGATAACTACTATCGCTTTGATTAATAGGGAGCATTTGTGCCGTTTGAAAATTAAATGGTCAGGACAAAAATATTTTTATAGAACAGTTTATTAATTCTTTGGAACAGAGGCAAAGCAATACAGCATTTTAATCAATAATTGTAATCACATCGGTTACGGTTGATTTGATTATTAATGATGATTATATATTTATTGCTTAATGAAAGAGAAGCAGTCTGAGAGAACAGACTGAAATGTGCAAAAACATTAAATAGAAGACTGCCTCAGTTGTGCCGTGCTGCGATTCAGATTCTCATCAGTTCAGCCCCAACGACCGCAGCAATCTGCTCCTTCAGTTTCTCCATGTTGTTTGAGATGTTTTTTCCAGCAACCTCCATAAGATCAGTGATCATCTTAGCGCTGTAAGGACCTTGGAAGATGCTATATTTGTTCCTCCAGGCCTCAACTTCATCTGAAGAAAAAGCAGAACACTTAAACACTTGTGTAGTAGTAGTTTTATTCAACTAGACAGTCGTAACTTGCCTCCACAGTTGACCACATTAAACAGAGGGATGTGAATGACGGTTGGAGCGTTTTGGCCTTTGAACACATAGAAGTCCTTTGGTTTCTCCAGGTCTTCACTGGGAATGTTGACTTCAGGGAAAGAGATGTTTAGTTTCTTGCACATCTCAGCAGCTTCTCTCACTGTCTGCAGTGGAAAAGCAAAATGTATTGAAAGGATTAGACATGATTTCAGTCAAGAAGTTAAATTTGAACTTAAATCAAAGGCTGAGATGAATGGGAATGCTAGTGGACGCTCTCTCCAGGTGTTATACCAGTTAAACTGAAGACGTATGCACTTTTGTTTAAAGTGGTCATGAATGAGAAAGCAACATAAGAGGTCATTGTACTATATCCTGTAAGTTTCACAACCCAAAACTGTCATTAGTCTAAAAACAGCTTTAATTGAAGACAGTCTAACAAAACGACAGCTTGTGGAATGTTCTACTCTATGACGTAATAGTGTGGATGAGCACCGCCTCCACAGAAGATCTATACCTGCATCTACATTGCTACCTGTTTAGCCCCGCCCACTGGTTTGCACATAAAATTGAGATCTACTAGATTATCATCAATTACCGGCGGTATTTTTCCTTTGTTATTCTGCCTTTGAATAATAGCTTTCACTTAGAACGATGATAACCCAATGAACTACAGATTTGAGTTGAAATTTTAAATAAGGTTTTAGTTTGAACATTTCAGTAGATGTGCACATCTCAAATCTGTAAACACTGATACGGCCGTGGTCTAATTGAATTTTTTTTTTTAAACCGTTCTTTCTTGGCTCTGATAGGATGTGTATAAATATCACTGTACTGAACATGTTTTTGTTGTGTTTGATTACCTGCCAAGGGACTGCAAATGAAAACTAGCCACTGGCTAAATTCGGCACAATGCATGAAATGTAAACATTTGTTAAAATTGTGCATAGTCCCTTTTCAAATAAAAAAAAAAAAAAAAAAAAAAAAAAAAAAAAAAAAAACACCTGACGAAAAACTAGGGTTGGGCGAGGTCTACAAAATTGGCATCGGACGATGTCTGCAGTGAAACATCGTGATGGATCTTGATATCGGGGGTGGGGGGGGGTGCCCGAAACGTAAATCTGTATTCAGAACGTCAAGGAAAACAAATCTATTTGCCAACGATTGCCTGTTACACTACAGTACATGACTGAAGCTGGTCGCAAACTGGATGAGAAGCAACGCTGCGCCTTTAAAATTCAAACACATTTTCTATGAGCATACGCACACCGGCGGTGCCATTCAGAGTTTGTCCACGGCGCCTAGCAACAATTCAAAACAATGTATAGACGGCGCTGAGATTCTCCAGTGTGCAACCAGCTTGAGACGATGGTGAATGACTTGCAGATCACGAGCACAACTGACAAAAATCTAATCTTGTAAAATGTGTGGCAAGTACTGCCGCTCCATTGCATAAACAGTACGAATCTCGAAAGTGAAACCAAGCGATCGAGCTAAAAGCTGTTTCAGTGCCAGGCATAATAGCGGCTCCCTGATGCCCACAATTTAGGCTATATACAGTATAATTACCCAATGATATAACTGCGAGAGAAAGTAGGCTACTGAAATGTACATTTTCCTCCCATCTCGTATTTATTCCCTTTTGGAGTCCCATAGTACACGTCATTTTCTTTCCGAACACGGTACTGGGATGCGACAGATTGTGGGGGGTATGGGGCGTGGTATCTGGTTCAGCTACCAAATCTAACCTCAAGACTACGGAGGGTAGTCCGGACTGCTAAGCAAATCATTGGTACAACCCTCCCCACTCTTCAAGAACTGTACTTGTCCAGAGTGAGCAAAAAGGCTGGCAAAATCACTCTGGAACATAGGCGTAAATAAACAGGGGGGGGGGGCAGGACCCCCCACCACCAGAGGGTTGACCCCCCTAAAAATATCATTACAAGTGACTATTGTAAATAATATTATGGACCTATTTAAAAATAGTGCAAGTAGTAAAACAAAATAAATGCAAAAAAGCGTTTTAAGTTCTGAAATGTCTTCAGTCCCCCTCCCTTGCCTCACAGTGGTTTTGTCCACTACCTCCTTTCTAGGCTTGCTGCAATACTCTTTGTTGGCGGTGATACCGGACACGTCACTTGCCCACCGCAGCACCGTCCCTTTGATTTTTTAACAGTAATAATCGTTTAGTTCAGTTAGAGAACAGACACTACAATTAAAACTGAACGTGGCTGCTCAATGCAGCACACCGAACGAAGGACAGTCACGCATCACAGATCAGATTTAATTTATCACGTGAGGAGAGAGAGTCGAGCTGACTGACAAGAAAAATATTTTAGAAAAATTTAAAATATTTTGGATTTTGAAATGTTGACGTCTGCCATTAATCTAAGTGATAATGTAAGGGTTTTTTTTTTTTTTTTTTAAACAATCATTTCTCATTTATTTGGTTCCACAGTATTTGCTGATTTTAACTTTTTCTCATTTTTTTTTTTCCATCAAGGTGTATGCCGTCCATGCCTCAAAGCTTTATTCATTTTGCTAAAAAACGCGTTTCATAATTATTTGTTCCTCATTCTTTACTGATTTTTAGTTTTGTATAGGCTACCTATTTAAACCAAGTTATTCGTTATTTTATATTAGGCATATATCATGGTGTATTTTTATTAGTTTTGTTAAAAGTTATATGTTCTACATTGTATTTTGTTGTTGCTTGAATTGAATTCAATTAAATTAAAGCAACTGATGCCAAATTGCTGCTAATTTAAAAGAGAAAGTAAAATGCGCACGGTGCTTTTATAAGAGAAGCAAAGGAAAGCCAGGGAAAGAGGGAAAAC
Organism: Aspiorhynchus laticeps; assembly: GCA_023376895.1. Classification (NCBI taxonomy): domain Eukaryota; kingdom Metazoa; phylum Chordata; class Actinopteri; order Cypriniformes; family Cyprinidae; genus Aspiorhynchus; species Aspiorhynchus laticeps. Next base: position 21,926 of record JALXFT010000203.1, read on the forward strand.
TCAAATGAACTAAAAAAAAAACAAAACTGCTGAGGCTAATTGCCGCAAATTTGAAAGTGAATGTGCGCACAGCGCTTACAGGCTATTTAAAACCGAAGGAAAGAGAGGAAAAACTCAATGACGGTTTTGCTCAATATGAGGTTAAGTGGCAGATCAGTGAATATCTAAAGAGAAGTCCTCAGTCCTAGACGATACCTAAATACTATGTGGAGGACACAAAATAATAATTATATGACCCGTGGTGAACATGAACCGAACTCATATTTAAACACGATCTCCATGCTATACACATGCCATGTACACATATCTATCCGTACAAGTACAATTTTGGCTGTATTATTTGTGTCCTTCAAAAATTGTTCTTGAGAAATTTAAATGTTTATCGTTAGCAACTCACCGAGAAGATGGATATGGAGGATAGGAGCAGAGGGAATAACGTTCGGCTGGTGGGGTTGCCGGAGGGGATGGAGGGCTCCGGCGTGGCTGGTTTCCTCAGAGTTAATCTTTCCAAGTGGATTCCTTCCCTGAAAGGTCGTAACATCGAGATTGACCGGGCGCATCGCGTGTATGGTGGGGGGGAGGGGCTCCAATCGGCCGCGTATGCTCATCTTCCGTGTACTAAGATGGCATGACAGATCAGAGATCCTGAGGGGTGCTCGGCAGGCTTATCCGGTGAAATGCACACAGGACAATGTCACGCTACTGTTTTTTCCTGACTTTAGTCCAGCCACAGCCGTCAAGAGAAAAAGCTTGGTTCCGGTTTTGAGGTCAATGACGGTGCTTGGTCTCCATCCCTTCCTCGCTTATCCGGCGGTAATTAAGCTACGGCACGGGGGTGAGCAGAGAAGTTTCGACTCTCTTCGGAAGGCGGAGGATTTTGTCAGCTCCCTGTCACAGAAGGCGGCATTTGCTGCAGCTCCACAAGGCAGCGGGAAGGCGGCAGCCGCCTTCTCTTCGGCCCGGTGGGAGGGGCTTGATGGCTGGGATAGAGGGGATGCTGGCTGCCCAGAAGATGGTGGCAGGAGGGATATGGATGCTTGTTAGAGCTTTTTTTTCCCCCCCTTTCTTTCCCCTCTCCTCCTGGGATAGTGTTCATATTTATTCGATACAACGGTCTCTTTGTCTGGAGCGGACTAATGGAGAGTAGGTTTAATTACAAGAATTTTTTGGTTATGTGAGCCTTTTGGGAGGCTCGTTTTTCGAAGTGGGTCGGTCACGGATCACCACAATTTTTTGTTGCTCAATCAGACCTATGTTCTCGGTAACATGCGGTCAGTTGTTTTTTTGTCTATAGTTGTTGGTTATTTCTGTCTGTTGCTTTCATTTTTTACAACAGATATTCACACTTTTATTTACTTTACCTTATTTCTAAAAGGATTTTTCATCTAGGTGGTTGAGATCTAGAATACACACCAGCGATTACATCTCATTTGCAGAATGAGAGTGCTTTTACTTTTCTTCATTTACTGAATACAATTTTGTTTATGAATATTCAATGCATTCTCTAAATATTTTGTCACCGAATGTGTATGGTTTGGACTCTGCCGTTGAACGAGCCCGTGTGTTGAAATATTTGCACCGTGCATCTATTTTCTATGCCTTAATACAAGAGACGCATTTAATATGCGGGACTGATTGCGCCATCTTCTGGTCGGCTATCTATTTGTAACGCTGCATTCACAATGTTTTTTCTTTACCATGACTATATAAAAAGGAATGACTTTTGGTTTCTCTTTTTCCCTCCCCCTCTCTTCCTTTTGACTGGACTTTTGAGGTGTTGAGTACGTGTCTGTTGTTTTGTTTGTATGTTATGTGGTGATGTTGCGTGTTTATATAAAAAAAAAAAAAAAAAAAAAAAAAAAAAAAAAACACATTGATCACAAAAGAACAAAGAAATACAGGTTTGGAACGACAGGAGGGGGGAGTGAACAATGATTTAGGTGATCTGGGTCTTTAACTTATTACAGTATAGGGGTGTTCGACTTGAAGCGGCGCTGCACAGAATGATCAGTGTATGACAAAGTACCGCGAGAGTGATAAGAAAGCAGATGGATCCTTAAGCTTTCGAATCGCTCTTGCGGTATTTTGATGTTATACACCGATCATTCTGCACAGCGCCGCTTCAAGTCCAACACACCTAAAGTCTTAATGCGTGTTATACCTTGAAAGGATCGCCTTCACTGAAATCCAGGGAAATAATGAGGTCAATGTTTCGTTCTTTTCTCAGCACTGAGAAGTACGGGGAGTTGAGTAATAGTCCTGCATCCTCATAGTCTCTCGTCTCAGTTTCCAGAAGAGTGGAAGGCACGGATTCATCTGGAGAGTCACAGCATAAAAAGAGTCTGTTTATTATATCATTTACTTTACTGAATTTCTAGTTAATAGCAGGTCTGTTCTTACCTTTCATTTTGTGGAGGAAGTTATAATTCCTGCCCCAGATCCACTGAGCCATGCATTTAAAAATGCTCAAGAAAATATCTGAAATACAAAATGCACAATGGTGCTTAAATTTAGTAAAAGGTTCCTATAGTTTTATATTCTTTATATTGTCTTTGACTATATTTGTTGAAGTTTTTGAGGTTTCATTTTAATTAGCTACTTCAGCTTCATGCTTTAAAGTAGGGGGGTGCAATTTTTTTCAGATTTTAGTTGAAATTTTAATTTTGGCACTCAAAGATTATGAAAACATGATAATCATGACAAAATGATTGTGCCACATTCGGTTGCCTTTACAGCTGTGCTCTTTTATCCCACCTTAAAAAAAAAATAATCAAGATGACGGTCTTTGTGTTCATGTAAATACAGTCAGTGATGTGTCCGTTGTTGAAAGAAATCATGAAAAGCCAAAATTAAAAAAAATAAAGTTTGTGTCCCTTTAGAAAACTTCAAACCATCCGATTCATATTGGATTTATTTTACAACCCTTTATGAATGTTTTGGAGAGTCAAGGTTTTGGGTGAACCGACTTGGAGGGACAGAAATCGCTCTGATTCCAGTAAAATTCTCTTTTTGTGCTCCGGAGATAAACCAAAGTTTCATGGGTTTGAAGCCACATGAGAGGGTGAGTATATGAGTGAACCGTCCCTTTAAAATCATCATGACCGTGACTTTTGCCATAATCGTACTACTGGTTGTCTACAGAAAAGGTTCTTTGGCATCAGTTAAAACCTTTTTGTTGCTGATTGGAAGCTCCATTGAATCAGAGTAAAGCACTTCTTGCTTTACACATTAAAAATACAATGCATTTGATTTGTATATTGTCAAAAGACTTCAACTTACCGTCAGGCTTCAAACTGAACAGACTCAAATGATTGCATACATCCTCAGTGTATTGCTTCATATACAGGTTTGCAGCTTCTTTATCAGCGAGATTCAGTTTTTGTGTTGGAAAAATCAGCTGACTTTTGCCTCCAGCAAGGTCTGTGAAAGAAACATTGAATTCTTGTTATTTGGCAATGTATAATTAAAAGTTCGTCCATCTTGTTTAAAAATCACGTTTTTGCAAAACTGTATAAGGTAACATGCAGTTTCATCTATTAGTTTAAAGTTCAATAACTTTGATCGTTTATTCAGAAACTGAACCTTGAGAATTATTGACAGTAAGTGTGATAACTAGACTCTAAAATAAACTAGTCTCCTCTATATGAATACTAAACACTTACCGTTCAGTAATTGTTCTGTTGGATTGATCAAGAGCAGAAACATCTTTGTTATTTAAAACGCAGAGATTCATGTCCGCAAGATCCATGAGAACCTGGTAACTCTTTTCTACAGGTGGGGGGTTTGGGTCTATTGAAGAAAACACACCTTGAACAAACATGAACGCACTGAAAAATGTAAGTGCTTTCCAAATTCATCATGTTCAGATATCAGGATTCCCACAAACACATTGTCCAAAAGCCATTTAAGATGCTTTGATTTGAAGCTAAAATGAATTCGATTGATCACATCTCATGATGTATTCGGTAACACTATGCACGCATGTGCATGAGCAGTACATTTGTTACAGTATGGATTCATCTTTGTTAATGTTAGTAGGTCAGTTGACAAGACAGAGCACATCAATAAATAAAAAGCAGAAATTCAAAGAAATGCTTTACCTTCCTTCATTTCCTCAAACATTTTAATTTCTTTCATAGTTCTTGAATGTTTAAAGAAATCTGAAAAAAAAAAAAAATCATGGATTCACATAACGAAATGAACGTCAGCTTTAGTCAGAATTGAATTTTCAAATGCAGCTGCACCTTGTATTTGTCTCCAGATGAATTCTTTATCTTCTCCAGCTAAAGCACTGCCACACAGAGCTGCAGAAAACACCATTACACTTTAAAATGCAGTTTCATTTATTGTAATCTTTAAGCAAAATGTGTAATATAACGGTCTAAAGCAGCTAATTATTATTTGAGCCCTTAAATTGTTCAGCATATATGTACTTTAAATCATTGTGTAATGAAAAGTTGTTGAAAAACAGTAAATCACTGTGCTGTTAAAACTGAGGGGAGCACACAGCTCCCTACTTTCTTCATTTACTGAATACAATTTTGGTTTATGAATATTCAATGCATGCTCTAAATATTTTGTCACCGAATGTGAATGGTTTGGACTCTGCCATTGAACGAGCCCGTGTTGAAACATTTGCACCATGGATTTATTTTCTGTGCCTTAATACAAGAGACGTATTTAATATGCAGGACTGATTGCACCATCTTCTGGTCGGCTATCTGTAACGCTGCATTCACAATGTTTTTTTCTTTAACATACATGACTATATAAAGGAATGACTCCTTTTGTTTTTTCTTTTTCCCTCCCCCTCTCTTCCTTTTGAGGTGTTGAGTAATTGTCCGTTTTGTGTAATGAAAAGTTGTTGAACAGTAAATCACTGTGCTGTTAAAACTGCTTTAAATGATTTTTCACTTTTCTAATAGTAATGTTTATATTTCCGTTTTGACACCTATTAACTTTGGTGTTCAGTGTGTGTTTATACTGCAAGTATTAATAAACTCATGTGACAGTTTGATACCTTGCAGGTACAGCATGTCCATTTCAGGCTGGTGTTTTTTCTTTGAGCCGTTGTCAAACTGGCTGCCGAAGCTGGAGGTGTCCACAAACGCTCCAGTGAGGGAATAACCTGCTTCATGTGGAGTGATCTCAAACCAGGGGTCTGCAGACAGAAAACACCTCCATATAACAGCTGACACGAGCACAATAACACTCTTCAATTCTTTCAGAAAAAAAAAACAGACCTCCCTCCTCCAGTTTGCTTTGCTTGTCAGTCACGGTGTAGATGGGAAATGGGTCTTTACTGAGTTGGTACCATTTATCTGTCAGTGTGTGTTCATCAATCTGTAGGAAAAACATATATAGGTCAATGACGTGACGCCTAAATTTGTCCGATTGAATTTTCAGTTAAAAAAAAAACAAAACAAATATATATATAATATATAATATGGGATTATTAAACTCACTTTAACACCAATGTGTCAAAATATCATGTGGTGAGAGTCCGGCCATAATTTTTTTTTTTTTTTTTTTTGTAAATGCCTTTGAAACTACCCTAAATTTATTCAGATTAATTTTCTGCACTTTGGCATCATTTCCAAAGTATTTCGTAATACTGTATAAAATTGCAAAGCATATTTCCATCATAATATACAAACAAACTTTGTCCGATGATTTCCATTTTATGAAATATCATGTGGTGCGACCATCAAGAAACTACCATTTTGGTACTTCTGTTGAAATCCATTCATAGATAAGACCATGCATCATATACCAATTTGGCAAGGACCCATAGAAGCATCAAGCAGGTTTGTAACTTCAAATTTGGAAAAATAACCTTTTTAATGGCTGGTATGTAGTTACCACATGTGGATCTCATGTGGTATGACCTCAGGAAAAAAAAACAACAATGAATAAGTTTTTCTGCAATTAATTATTTTCATTATAAATTTCATAGTATTCATAGTATTTCACCTTCTGTGTGAAGCTAGCTTGTTTAGGTGACCAATTCAGTGCTTGTAAATTGATTGCAGCGGTCTCACCACATGATTTTCTCAAATGCATAGTGTTTTCCATTATAGATATGTCCCACATTGGCAGTGTTTTTGCTTTTCTTTTCAATTGATGGTTTATATGGCAGCGGCTATTTGCACAGTGTAAATAGCATTGTTTAGCGATAGATGCCATTTACAGTTTAAAAAAAAAAAAAGTTAAAAAAAGCAAGATTTTCTGCCATTTATACTACTTACTGCAAATAGTGGCAATTATCTGCACCTCGGTATTGTAGTACATTATAAAAACCATATGCAATAAATGTATTGAGTGCAAATTATAGTTTTAATTCAAATTATTAAATGCATGCCACCTTATTGGGACAATAAAGCCCTCCCTACACCTACACTAACCGATACTTTTTCAACTTTGATTATTTCCTTCATTTATTTAAAATAAATGCCTTTCTGATGCAATATGAGATTTGAAAAGGGAAAAAAAAAAGTTTGGCAAAAGGCAGGCTCGAAATAGAGTCGATCGCTTCAAAAAAGGTCTTACCACCTACACCACTGAAACTAAATTAGCTTTTTTTTTTTTTTTTTTTTTAAAAGTGTTGACCAACTCAATCACACGTCAGTGGGTGGACTTTGCCAACAAGACTGGCTATTTGCACTGTAAATAGACAATCCGTGGTTTATATACATAAAATACTTTATTTTAAATATAATTTGGAATATATTTTTATGCAATTTGCTTCATTTCAGACTGTTTAATCTTGTACTATGAGAAAAAAATAATTCAGAGCATGCAATTTTAGTTTGGTAATTACGCTTTAGAAATTTATTATTCATTAATAACTATTTTAATCTATTCTACCAGATTATACTTCCAAGCAAAGTAAAATAAACGCTCACCATAGGCAGCATGTTAATTCTGCAGTCAAGCTCCATAAGTAATTTTCTACTATAAGAAAGATGTTCACGTTGTCATCTCAGAACGCGAGCCAGCAACCTCCCCATACTCTAAATTGACCTTTCACAAAGACCCCCCCCCCCTTAGTTACTGTTGCTACGTCCAACAAACCATGGCACTTTTATGCCACATGTTCTCACGCATTGAAAAATACATCACAGAGTAAAGAGGACACTGACAGACAAGACAGCTGTTTACTTTTAGTATGAAAAAAGTCTGTACAAATCAAAAAAAAAAAAAAAAAAAAAAAGGTTGTAGCTCTTTAACATGTGACAGATTGCTGTAGCGCCTCAAGTTCAAGCGGCACATGAACTGATCATCTCTTCATCTTTACTAGTCATAGCACAAAATAAAAATGAATGAACATCAGAAGGCATCTTGTTTCAACCGTGAAAAGATGTTAATACACCATTTTTCTAGTTCAAGTCCACCGATGTTAATTTATTCTCCTGTCTGGTGTGTTTTTCAGCATTATAATATGCAAGACTGCCTGTTAAAAGCAGAGAACCTTCTGAAATAGCATAGACTGGGGCAGCATGCCCTTTAAGAGGAGAAGCAGTGAAGGGGTGCTCTTTAAGCAGCTGAGAAGAGCAGCTTGCCCCTTTGATGCAGTACAGCATATGGTCAATACCCAAAGTTTAGGCAACAGCATGTTGCCCTTATCCAGATAATCGATAATTGTACAAATATAGCGGAATGTGACTACCGTAAATCATGCAGGATTGTGTTATGAATATTACAGACCTCTTTCACGTATGTTGTGACGACCAACACTGCCCAGACATCAGTCAAGCTGAAGATGTCTTTCCCATCGTAATATTTCTTCAGTTTGGCATATGCGTCTTCGTGGCTAATAGCAGGACCACTGAGTTTCTTGATGATTCTGTCTTTCAGGGTCTCTAGTTTGGTGGACCAGTCTGGTTCTTGGTATAAGGAGGCCATGCACCTTCAGAAAAGAACATACTGCTCTCATTTTTTACATTCAACCCAATTCAATCTCTGTGTGTTTGTTGTTTCTCAGAGTTCGTACCAGGTGGATCCAGAGACTCCGCTCAGATAAAGAATGCAGTCCAGAAGACCTGCTTTATCAAGCTGAACCAGGGATCCCAGCAAACCCACCATGGCTCTTTGTCCTCCTCCAGAACCCAGTAATGCAACGCGTGGCATTTTAGTCTGAAATACACACAATTTGATTGTGCATTTGTAGGTCATTTCAAGAAAGAATAGCCAGGTAGATGGATATGAAGTATAAGATGTTTGACCTGACTGCAGTGTATCTCAAGACTCTGCAGGCTTTGAAAAACAGTTTCTCTCCTTCGGACTACAAACTCCTCCTCTTTTGTATGTAGAGATTGTGCTAATCTCACTTCACCGCTGCATTGGCCACAAAAGACAAACAGACATGTGCTGAATTTAACATACTGCTACGGTGAAAGAGCAAGGCAAGATAAATGTTTAATATTGTTTACGTGTTTCATGTATTTCCTTACTGAAAGTGACGAGACAAGAACTCTTCATTTTGAGCTCTCAAACAAAATTGTATTTATGCATATTTAAAAAAAAACAGTCTAAGTTTTTTGTTAAGTAATCTATTTGAACTGTTTCTTTCTATATTATCCTAAATTCTTTAAATTATTAGTCCATTAGCATTGGGATGTTTTGAAAACAAAGACAGCCCTCCATTCTTAGCCTTGTGTCATTTAATACAAGTTTTATTTTCGATATGAATACAAGTAACTCTGAAGTTTATTTTGAAGTTGTTCACAGAATGATCCAGTTTGTAATAGACATTAATTGTGCAAGTAATGCAGTACAGTACTTCTATATAATTAGGAATATGAGGATTACGAACCTTTCCTGGAGTTTGGATGCGCTCATCTGTAAAACAAGTCAACATTAAAGTTAAAAATCTTAAACTGATTAGGGAAATTTGATAAACTCAGGAAAAGTCATTCCTCAAATGCAGTGTTGGGCAGTAACTAGTTACTAGTAACTTAGTTACTGTAATAATATTACTTTTGCAATAACTAGAAGCTTAACTAATTACTAGTGAGGTATCAGTAATATTACGGTTACCATAAAACATCTTAGTTACTTTTGATGCCTCAACCCGCTGATTTAAAATACAATCAAATCATTCATAGATTTATTTTCATAATTGTCACGACTCGCACATGCATGTGATGTCCCCAGTGCAGCAGGCAAGCTTGGAATATGGAAAAGCTTACATTCAGCAGATAGAAATATTGCATTATTGATTTTGTCAGAAAAAAAAGATGATCTGAAAAGTGAACACTAAATTGTGGCTTTACTTTACTCTGGCATTACATCACACCCACATCCCTCGGATCAGCATGTGGTACATTATATTACTATAATTGAAAAACTTTGAAAAAAATTGTTTCTTAAACTTATGTGATTTGATAAAATACATAATGAAATATAATCGTATATGGGTAACAGAAATTACAATTAGCTTCAAGCTACACATGACAATTAATGAGATTAATACAACTTCTTCTTGAATGTCACTGTTAATCACTATTGAGTGTTTGTAATAACTTCTGACTGAGATCTAATGTGGATTTTGGTCAAATGATGAGGAAGAAATATGTTGTTAGTAACATCCTAGATGAATTATATATGGAAGATACAGTTACAACTTCTGTGGGGCGTGAAGAAAAAGTAATGTAACTAGTAGTGTAACTAATTGCTGTTGCCAGAAAGTAATAAATAAAGTAACTTACTTTTGAAAGGAGTAACTAGTAATATATTACATTCGTTGAGTAACTAGCTCAACACTGCTCAAATGTCAATTATTAACCACAGTTTATAGTGTTTAGTTTGTAGGTCATTGGTATTGGCCAAGTTTTAATTAGAGATAATTCATTCATATACCATCGTCACTATAAATATAATGACATTAAGCATCTATGTTTTAATTGCCTGTTGTAAAAGTTAACATATACTCACTGTTCTTGATTAGTCTAGTAAAATCCTGAGATTCACCGATAACAACTCAGCTGTCGTTGTCTCTCGGATCAGGCAGAAGATGCTCTTTTATAGGCTCTGGATCATCGTGAGGGCTGGAGATAATTATCATGGACTTCGCGCGAATTACTGCACAGGATAGGCCTGCGCTGATTTAAATTATGTTTTATTAACAAAGTTCGGGAGGAGCACGTTCAGATAATTAACCTAATTAACAAGAGAGGAGAAAAATCAGTGATCAACCCAGTTAACAAGATAAGAGGCGTGTATATATAGGCTACACAGCACTTGGCAGGTTTCCAGCAGTCGGTTTGCACCTTGTGCCATTAGAGCCTGTTTATACCTGCACTTCATGCGTTTTCACTGATCGGATATCTATCTGATTTGCTAAAACGTTTCTATTTACGCTTGGCCACATAAATGTGTCCATGGGCGTCGCTAGGCCACTTTTAGGGGGGCTTTAGCACCCCTAAATTTCTGCTCAGCTGCGATTCTTCCCCTTTAAATTTCAAATGAAAACGGCAGCAGACTTCGGCTCCTCTCCATCTTTCTGCGCGTTCTTCAATCCACAGACTGCGGTGGCGCAGAGGAGAGGAGTGTTTATCGATAGATTGTTATAATATCTACATCTATGCCGTTCTTTGGCATAAATACAGTTTACAAAAAGTCATGGGAGAGCAATCGGTTTCAATCTACTGTAAAGTTTTCGCTGCATTCACCACTCATCACACCACAGCTGTTTCCTTCAGCGAAAGCCCTTAACACATATGAACGCATACTTTATAAAACCATCACGTTATTGCTATTTTCATTTTAAACTTTAGCTTTCAACATAGAACATAATATTACAGTGCATGTGGCTACCATACAGTTATGCATAAAAATGATTAAAGACAGTGACAGACAGCACTCAGTCAGTGCACTCATTTTAGTTGCATATCAGAGTGATTGAAACATTGTGTGTGTGTGTGTGTGTTTTGTATTAATTAAAAAATATATATTTTTTATTGTTTGAATTGAATTTATATAGAACCTAATATTATTTCTGTTTGTACTTGAGCATAGAAAGAGATTTGTACTAGTAATACAAACAGTAAAAATGTTGGTTTGTACAGTAAACAGGTGTGTGTGTGTGAGATCAGGTAGACTTGTATTTGGCTTATTCAGTACTCGGATGTTATACCCATCTGCAATACAGTGGAATACTGCAATAAGTTTAGTATACCATCCTACCCTATTAATCAATTTTTTTTGTAAATATTTATTTATTTTTTATTATTATACCCTCATTGGGGGCTGAGCCCCCCTAAAATGAAAATCCTAGAATCGCCCCTGAATGTGTCATCACAAAACGGATATAAATCCGTTCTTCAATTCCCTCGCTATATGCAAATTTCACGTCAATGAAAGCAATACATAGGCGCTGCGTTTTATTCATTGTCAGCTAATTTCAATATCAGAAACCGCGACAGTTGAGAGCACGGCATCAGCACTGGAAAGATAGGTTAGTCTATGTAGTGGACATGAAAGAGTTAATGTTTTGCCTGTCACGTGTTCGTGGTGGAGAGTCACCGGGTTACGTGGGAATGGGTATATTATTCACCTGTTCAATTAGAGGGGGTGAGCAGGGACGATGTATTTCTTTGTTGACCAATCCAACACAATTCAATACAACAAAATATGATATCATCAGTCAGTCTGTGCAATAAAGAACAACAAAGATAATTTTTGCCTCAGGGTATTTTATTGTTGTTGCGTCTCAAATGCATTGAGTGCATTTAGCCTCTCAGCGGCGTTTGGTAACGAAAGAGTAGCCGCTATAGTCTAGACCAGTGGTTTTCAAACTTGTTCCTGGGGACCCATAGCTCTGCACGTTTTGCATGTCTCCCTAATTTACACACCTGATTCAGATCATCAGCTCATTAAGAAAGAGCTCCATGAACTCAAATGAGTGTGCCAAATAAGGGAGACATGCAAAATGTGCAGAGCAGTGGGTCCCGAGGAACAGGATTGAAAACCACTGGTCTAGACGTCTCACTTCTTTTAATGAAGATGATTGTGTATTGAGCGTCTGCGATTTACTTTCAGTTTCATTTGTGGCAGTTTGCGCGTTGGATTTCTGAAGATATACTCAGCTACTGTCCGCAGTGACGCTTGTTGCATTAGCGCTGGCATATCTGACTTACATTTACATTTATGCATTTAGCAGACGCTTTTATCCAAAGCGACTTACATTGCATTCAAGTTACAGTTTTACATTTTATCAGCTCTTGCTTTCCCTGGGAATCGAACCCATGATCTTGGCATTGCTAGCACCATGCCAGGGCCGTAGCTAGAGGATTGGGGGCCCCCTGAAAAAATATTGATGTGCCCCCCCCCACAGACACACATATTATATACTGTACAATATACAAGCATGGAACCAAATTGCATGCTTTTTTGTGGTTTTCATAATATCTCAGTTATACAACTAATAAAATATTAGAATTATTCACAGAACATGGGCCTATATAGTATAATTCCTGGATTTTGTGGAGCCCCCTGGGTGGTGGGGGCCCCTAGAATTGTCACCACCTTTCACCCCACTAGCAACGGCCCTGCACCATGCTCTACTATTTGAGCTACAGAAAAGACTATAACGTGCCATTTAGCCTATAAAATGCTCTCACTCGTTTATTATCTTAATATTTTGGGAGGAGTAAAATTAGCATGTGGTTTCAACAACCAGATGCGTTTACACTTGTCCAGTTTCGTCTCGAATGCGGCCCAGACCACCTTCTGAAGTGGTTTGAGCGATCGGATTTAGCGGATCGCATCCGTCTCGAATGCGTTTCGGAGGGCATTTACGCCTGGTCTTTTCACGATCGGATAGATATCCGATCAGAAAAAAACGCATGAAGTGACCAGGTAGCCCCAACCCACCATGTATAACATTGGTCCGACGGCAAAGTGTCCCAGGCCAAAAATAGTCGCGGTAGGAAGACACAAATATGTAAAAATATGTAACACAGAACATTTCTTAAAAATGCATCCAAATACGTTTGTACATGTCTATAGTTGTCTGGGGTTGCATGTATAATTGTTACTTTGACTTTTAGCTGCGTGTAGTTCAATATAAACCCTTTTGCGATTCAGTTGTGAGACGACGTGCAGTAGGTGACGTCTTTTACACGTGCATTTATAGTCCATCATGACCCTCTATGAAATCCTTATGAAATAATGCAAAAACAATTGTGCTTATACCTTGGTTAATACTGCAAAATTAATTTAAGTGCCCCAAGTAGTTTTTCAGGTTGTGAATAGACGTCCACTGACGTCCTTTACACGTCAAGCACCCGTACAAAAAAACCATGGAAATCTTTATATTAAAAAAACAGACAGTTTGTATTTTATTTAATGTCAAATTATATTCACAAAGTGCCCTGTGTGGTTAAGTGATTGTAAAGCCACTGCATTATGATTAAATACGCTGTGTTTTCCGGCAACTGGCAACCCGGGGTGCCGAAATACAATTGGGTAAACTGACAGTGGGCGGGTTTCACAAACCATAACAAACACAGACATTCCGGGCCGGAAGCACATTTTCAAAGGAGAATAACTGACTGTAGCATTGTTTTTCAGATAAACATGTATGTTAACTTAACATGTTTCCTAAATGTCTGCAAGCATATTATGGTATTTTTATGCTTTAGCAGAGTCAAAATCCTACATACAGCACCTTTAAGGTTGAGCTACCCGCCATAAAACTGAAGAAGAAGAAGAAGAAGAGAGGAGGACTTGAGGAGGGTGCTTTGTTGTGTTGCGAAAGTTGACGAATTATTAAAAATCTACTGCTGGGTAAGTACATTTTGCATTAATGTGGTTGAGTTTTACTTGTTTGACACGAGGGAAGCGAAAGAAATTATGCACACATTGTTTAGCGAACTCCACTTCAATATTCTATTATCAGGAAAGTGTGATTCATCAACTGTTCACTTATGAGAGAGAGAGAGAGAGAGAGAGAGAGATGCTGTGTATGTATGAATGACCACCGCAACAGTAAAGCTGTGGCTTTAATTCCTTCAGAAACAATGATGTTACCAGCTCCTTGTTGAGAAAGATAATGTAGCTCTTGAGCGATTAAACTATTTTATTGATAAAATTGCGGGGCAGAGCTAAAAACATTGTTGCTGAATGTCTGTGTGCGGCCGCAACGTGATCTGTGTGTGTGACTGAGCGTGTGTGTGTGCGTGCGTGAGATACAGTGAGCATTAGTTTAGAACTCTTAATTTTAATTTTTAAATGTAGAGAGTGTGTTAATTTGTGACCTCTAGACTGGACTATTGTAATGCACTGCTAGGTGGTTGTCCTGCATCTTCAATAAACAAGCTACAGGTAGTCCATGCAGCGGCTAGAGTCCTTACCAGGTCGAGAAAATATGATCATATTACCCCAATTTTACAGTCTCTGCACTGGCTACCTATTAAGTACCGTATCAGTTACAAAATATTATTACTTACCTATAAGGCCCTAAATGGTTTAGCTCCTGCGTACCTAACTAGTCTTCTATCTCGCTACAATCCATCACGCTCCCTAAGGTCGCAAAACTCTGGACTCTTGGTAGTACCTAGAATAGCAAAGTCCACTAAAGGAGGTAGAGCTTTTTCATATTTGTCTCCCAAACTCTGGAATAGCCTTCCTGGTAACGTTCGGGGTTCAGACACACACTCTCTGTTTAAATCTAGATTAAAGACACATCTCTTTAGCCAAGCATTCACATAATGCATTCATATAATGCATCTCATAATCTTGTACTGCAGTTATATCTGATCAAAACGCACATTATTATTCTTTAGCTTGGGTTGAACAAATAATTTTTGCTTGAATGGAACAACAGCTATGCTAATTATGTCTCTTTGTTTCTCTGTTTATGCCACGGGATTAACATCCCGTGGTAACTAGGAATTACACAAGCTTCAGTCTGGATCCAGCCCTTAAATGATCTGAGATGACCAAACACCTGAGAAGAGATGATGCCGACCCCTCGATGGACCTCAGAGGATGCCAACCTCTGATCCCCCAACAACATGCAGAATTAACAAATTTTGCCATAAGCTAATATATTAAGTTTCTACAATGTATAAATATATTGTAGAGACTTGATTTCCTGTAAAGCGCTTTGCAACGATTGTATCGTAAAAAGCGCTATAAAAATAAACTTGAATTGAATTGAATTGAATTAATTTGTGCAATGATAACCTACCAGCAATGTTAAGATGATTTTTTTTAATATATTAATATGAGTACATTACAATATAAATTTATTAGAAGAGTACATTATTATTTATGGGCTTAAAAACAAGATGCAAGCAATCAGAATATTTTACCTGGTAGGGAGTGCCCAATGTAAACATGAAACATATGCCATTAACTATATTGTACTGTGGTACAGTTATGGAGGCCCTTCATAATGCAGAGGTCAACTGCTGCTCTGCATATAGTTAGCAATGGCCCTATACTATTCAGTGTTTAATAAACAGCTGTTTTAATAAATTCTTCTGTGCTGAAATTCAGTGCAGTCCTGTATCGTGATACGTATCGTATCGTGGCCTCAGTATTGTGATATGTATCGTATCGTATCGTGACTTTGCTGGTGATACACAGCACTAATCATTACCCTTGTCATTGTAGAGCAGGGGTGTCCAAACTCAGTCCTGGAGGGCCGGTGTCCTGCAGAGTTTAGCTCCAACTTTCCTCAACACACCTGCCAGGAAGTTTCTAGTATGCTTAGTAAGAGCTTGATTAGCTGGTTCAGGTGTGTCTAAACTCTGCAGGACACCGGCCCTCCAGGACCGAGTTTTGGCACCCCTGTTGTAGAGGAAGCTACAAGCACTTGGCAGTACAACGACAGGGGCACACCCGATGGCGTAATTCAGAATGTAATGCAGTTTTCCAGTTTTCCTCCACAAATTCAATAAGCACAAATCTTAACATTTGCTTTCAAAGTTGAAATCCATCTCTAGAGTGTAATGAAAATAATCTCTATCTTCTGGAATAATGTCTGATTGTTGCAGGGTTTGATAGTGCAAGTGTAACAACAATTTTAAAGCCATTCATATATTTTGAGATGAATTCCAAAATTCATATAAATGTTGTTTTGTTGTATTTTTTTCCAGAGGTGAATAACAGGCTTCATAAAAGTGAATATCAGTAACAAGGTGGTGTGGTTTTGTGATTGATCTGTCTAGAGTTGGTGGATCTTCTGTCAGAGACTTTGTGAACAAAGTCACGTACAAGTATGTATTGTTGTGTGTATTGCTGCATAATATTTCAGTAAATTATATATATATATATATATGATTGCAACAATAAAAAAACCTAGCCTTTGATATTACTTGAATTCAGGATTTAACCTGTCACACACCATTATATCTCCTTATATACCTGCCTGTTTTCTTGCTCGGAAGTTTTAAGGTGTCTGTAACTCAGTCAGCCAGACTGAAAACAAGAGATCAAAACATAATTTCAGTGTAAGCCATGAATGACAGTCATTACTTGTCACAAAAACTGTGGATATGGATAGGGACATAGTTCAGAACACGTTTTACATGATAGATGAGTGGTTGTGAAAGTGTATGTTTTAACATTGCATGCAATTGCCACTCTGCACATTACTGTTAATTGTAATATTGACCTTATGTGGAAATGTTTCTGAGGTGAAGTAATCCTGAGTAATTTCTTTCACACAATCACGTCAAATGCCTTAATTAATGGTGAAATTCAATATGAGGGGTGGTGGCCAACTTGAAAAGAAGCCATTCAAAGCTACACCTTTTATACTATGTAATTCAAGATAATTTTGGCCTTTATGACATTCAAAAAATCTCTTGTTCCTTGTTTATTATTTGTGTAATTTTTATTGGTACCCTTTATCTATTCAGGGGACATTCTCTAAAAGACTACCTGTCTTTATCAGAAATGTCCTGTTCACTTTCACACAGTTACACACCTAGTTAAGGGTCTGTCTCAAGGGCACCACAGTGGTATTGAAGAGGGAGCGGAGAAACGGCTAAAAACACAGCTGAAATCTAACACTCATTTAATGCAGAAAATATTTTACTGACATAAGATTATTGTAGAGTAAAATAACATAATACATGTTTGTTAATTACCTTTTTCTAATGCTTCGTTCATGAAACAGATGCAAAATCGTGTTCCATTGTATTTTAAATTTAGTTGTAGGACCATAAAGACATTTTCAAAATAAGTTTTTTTGTTTTGTTTGTTAAATATTCATATTCTCTTCCCTCAGATGCTTTGAAGAGGTGGAGCTCCAATACTACAGACTCAGACATTGATGCAGCACTGGCAGAACACCTGAAGCACGCTCCTGGAAGAGCTGGGGGTGGTGGATATAAAAATTGAGCCATAAACAACTTTTACAGACTCTAAAACCATTTACATATGTGTTAACCATATTCCAGTATTTTTGTTGTTTACTTGTTTGATTTATGGCTGTTTAACAGTAATGCAAGACTGTTAGGAAAAATAGGGTAACACTTTAGAATACTGTTTCTTACTTACTGCATAACTAATAATGAATCATTGAAGAACTAACAATTATTCAATAACTCTTAACTCACTACTGTTAACTACTAAGGAAGATGTGTTAACTAATCAGTATGTAATACAATTTTATGATTGTGTTAAGTAACAGTTAGATAATCAATAACTAATGTATTCTGTCATACCTCCTGAAAAACTACTATTAATTATCTACTAGTTAAGGTTCAAGAAAAATAACTATGAAGTAACTACTAATAATTATTAGTATTGGTTTATAACCATAACCATTGGTTTATAACACGGCAAATCTTATTGGTGTAGACCCGAGCATGCGTTCCTTTGTGTACTATTTTGTAATTGATTTGGCCATATTACAGAAATATTATGTGCTAACTCTAGAATCATAGGCCTATTTTAATTATTATCTGTATAGTAACCATAGTAATTTTAGTCAGATGAAGTCATCGTTTACAAATAAACTCTTGATGACAGCACCTCCGGGATGTTCAGGCTGAATAGCGCTTCATTCATATTTCCTTGAGGATCGGCAGGCCACGGATC